>MAPW01000115.1:0-108538 GCA_001689995.1 Tilletia indica
CATCGATGGCGATGCCGCCCTTTTCAACGCCAGTGCGTTGTATCGACCTTCCGCAGCGCAGCAAGTAGCGTCAAGAATCGCCGTGACCTCATCGTACTAGCGGCGACAAATCAGACTGTCCGGACCATGAACGTCCGAAAGGCCACATCTCAAGCAGCCACACAGTCCCTTAGCCTGGTCATCAGCCATGCCATCGATGATACAAACGCCACCCTCAACGCCGATACACGAGAGGCGCTGCTGAACTACAACGGGCGAGGCGAGAGTCGAGTCGGCATGGGTCGCCTTCCTCTGTTTGCAGGCATGCCTGTTGTCTATCGAGGTCCGAACCAGAGCGTGGCCCTGGGTATCACCAACGGTGCTTTCGGGAAAGTCATCGGTTGGGAAATCCTTTGCGATAACACCGGTCTCACCGTTCCGAAGGCCGCAATTGTCCGCTTCGACGAAAATGCTACATGGCAGCTAACTGGACTGGAGCCAGGATGTCTACCAATTTATCCCACCTCCTCAACTTTCAGCTTTTCCCTTCCCGAACACCCGGATATTGTGCACCGTATAACTCGTCAACAGCTTCCGCTTCAGCCGGGATTCGCCATGACCGTCCATTCTGCGCAGGGCATCAACAGTGCCGGGGGCGTGGTCGTGGACCTTACACGAGGCGGGTTTCCGGGTATGTGGCAGCATCGCGGGCAACGCGACGAGAAGACATCTTCCTTATGTCGGAAGTTTCTAGAAGGCAACTTAACATCCGGGCCTGCCAGTTTCGCTCCAGTCGGAGCTTGCGAGATTACGGGCGCTTGCGGAAACCACAAAAGCGTGCACGACCAAACACCTGGCGCTTGGGGCCCACCAATCAGCAACAGGAAGATCTCGAAACACGTCCATCCAAACGATTGCGGACTTCATGACAACGCTGGATCCACCCCATACGTCTGCCAATACCTCCTCCCACTTTCCTCCGAATACCATCTGACTCGCACGTATCTGACTGGCACGCAAGATCAGACAACAAGTTATCCACCGGTACACATGATCACAATCATTGATCGGACGCTTTTCGCAATCTGGCGGAACGAGAGGCCGCCTCCAGCGTCTCGGAGCTCGTACGGGGCAATATCAGTTGGTGAGCCTATAATGATAACGTTGCGAATGAGTCACCTCTACTGACATCTTCCCTCAACCATACCAGGGACCTGCGCGGTAGTATCTTCGACTGGCTCGCAGAGGTTCACGATCGGCTCAAGCTTCCCCCGACGTGCTGTGGCATGCTTATGACTGCTTTCATCGGTACCTCGCCTCCGGCCGTAACCTCGACCACAATGCCTTTCTGTCCGGCTTGACGTGCTTGTGGGTCGCTGCCAAGTACGAGGATTGCGAACGACTACGACTAAGGAAGATCGCCCGGTTCATCGCTGAGGGCAAAGACGTTCGCAAACGTATGATCCTCGAAGAACGCAGCCTCCTCGATGCACTGCAATTCCGACTCAGTGCACACACAGCCCCAACGTTCTGGATAGAGTACATTTGCGTATCATGTGCGCTACCTTTCCCCACAACGACTGGCCAGGATCATTCTCGATGGCATTGCTGCGGAACCATGGTTTGGCACCGTTCCTTCCAAGACGATGGCGGCGACTACAACCTTCATAGCTATGAAGATGTGCGGAACACAATGGACGAACAGTAACATCACTTATTCTGGGCTCGAAGAACAGGGAATCGTACCTTACGCCCAACAAGTTCTGCTATACCTGCGCAGCGACGACTACACGGCTACATGGATGTTCAAGAAGCATGCTCGCGCAGAATACGGAGGGCTGGCTCACCGCGTCCGCGACTGGGCTTTTTGCAACGACATTTGAGGCCCATGCTTGGCATTCTCCATGGCAGACAACTTCGTACCTCACCTGCGACCTTTCGTCCAAACAAAAAAACTTATGTTACTACGTACACGAGATCCGGCAGCGACAACAACGATCCGCGTCCTTTTCTCCATGCCCACCACTCTTCCCACCACCTTTCTTCCTTTCCTCAGCCTGTGTGCGAACGTGTCCCTCTCCGAAAACCCATATTGCCACCTCCTCCCTGCATTGTCCAAGTGGTATTGGAGGAAGTACGAACTTTGATAACAACCGCCATTGTCCGGTCGCTTCCACTCGGCGATCGAAACGCTTTCGACTATAAAGAAGTTAGCGACTGGATAAGCGCTGAGCGCTGAGCGCTGAGGGGCCTGAAGCCTGAAGCCTGGAGCCTGGAGCCTGACGCCTGACGCGTAAGGCCTTATTATCACTTGCACAGACGTACATAGTCACCGCAATAATTTGGGGTATTTCAAGGTTAATCGATGCATTATCCACGCGAAATCAGTTCGGCGTCTTTAACGCGCCGCGTGGAGCGCGACCCGCGGAGGAACGCGTGCACTAAGTCGCGACAACTCCCCGCCGAATGACGCGCCGGGACACGTAAGCGCGAACGTGACGGCGATACGCGTTCCCATGCACAACTCCAGAGCCGTATAAGGGTTCCCATGACATTCACGAGTACCGTCACCGACGGCAGATGACTTGCTCCCCGCCGCAACACAAGACAACCACCGCACATGCTCTGCCGCCACTCGGTCATAGTCTATCGCATCTCCGCATAGCCCCCCTTCCACGCTCTACACCTCGGCAACAGCGAACAGGGGATACGACGAAGAACGGAAACTTTCGCATCCAGCGGTTCATTCGACTGCATACCCAATAAAAGGTAGGTCTTTCCGCCGCAAACATGCAGCCCCGCCACGTCCACATCACTTCTTCGGATTCTGCTCGTCCACGACCATGAGCGCCAACCTCGGACAGCTCGCTGAACGAAAAGTGACCTTGACCGAAGGCCAACTCGCCAGCCTGTTCGAACGCGCCTCCGCGTACGCGGCCGCCAACGCTGGCACACTTCAAGGTGGTCAAACGCAAGAACAGAGGGTCAACGACGGCCCGGTCGCCAGCTTCCCTCCAGCTTCAATGCAACACCCAATCCGACAGAAGACATGCTGTTGCCGAAGTTTCCCAACGCGACACAGCAACAACTCAACCAACAGCATCACAACAACTTCTTCGACTTGGACGCGTTGCTGAACCCGATGCCCCACATCCAGGAAACCGGAACAAGCAGCTCGACGCTTCTACCGCAGCGTACGTCCAATCCACACAGATGCCGTTCTTCGCGCAGAAGTTCGTGCGCTACGGCAGTGTGGTCAAATTTCTACGACCGAATTATCCTAACGGCATCCAACTACGGGAATTATGGAAGACCATCTCCGCCGGCGGCCGTTCACAAGACGAAGATCCCGACATTCGTCACGACCTGCTATCCGTCGCCGACTCGTGGTCAGGTCGGGCTCGTGGCAGACTTATAGCCATCGAGATGAGCGCTGTGGTTCACTTTGAAGGGCTCATGGTCAAGGCAAGAAGGGAGGGTTACATTATGGGATCAAATTTGCGGATAAGGACCCTTTCTACACTCACGAGCGACCTCAGCGGGAGTGGATCGAGGAGTCCGCCAAGTTTACACCTGCTTCTTTTCTCTGATCTTGTGGTTCTCACACTGTATACATCAGCACTGCGACAACGTAATGCATATTGTCTGCCTCTTTGCACTCGGCAGCAAGTGTGATGATTGGACAGCCCAGATCCACGACGTTGAGGATTCTTGGACACTTGAACTTGATATCGAAAACTTTCACATCACTTTCTGTTCAGGACTTAGGTTTGTACTGTCTTATCGCCAGCGCAGATGGTGTACGAAGGGGTAGATATATGCCTGCCTTACGTCTTAGGAGGCAGAGAATATAGATATATGCTTGACTTCAGAGGAAGGCAAAGGTAAGGAGAAATTGGACAAAGATCCAATGGCGAAGTCGCGCTTGAGGTTTCAAACAACAAGCATCACTGACACTTGACAGGCTCATACAATATAGATCGGGAACGATACCAGTGAGATTTCAAGAGGCATCGTGAGATAGGGGGTGCAGTGCTGTAACAGGATCTACCGCTGCGGACTTGCGGAGGACATCGTGAAGTTGGCGGCGCGTTAGTCGACAGAATCTTCGGATGCGGACTTGGGGTACTCAGCGGCCCGGAATCGACGGAAGTCGGCCAACGTGCGGTCGGACACTTGGGCGGATGCCAAGACCTGGGCATCGCATGCCTCGCTGTGTTGAGGCGACTCGCGCTGGTCATTCACGGTGAGAAGTTGCGACACGCTGGAGGCCGACGATCCAGATCGCTGCGAGGCTTGTTCGGACCCTTCGCCATCCTCCGGAGTTGCCGGGACTGACGCGTGGGAGGTACCCGCACTGTAATAGGAACATACACGTCAGTACGCATTCAAGGGCAGTTGTGATGTGGGCACTTACGTGGGAGCTGAGTGCGACGATGCCTCGTGCCTACGCTCTTGCTTCGGTGCGTGTTGGATCCTCCCCAAATCGCACGTCCTATGGGGTGGATGTTCAGCGGCGGGCCCTCTCAGCATCTTCTCGACGCGCGCGTGCGATTATCTCGTCCACGGACGGGGCCGGGCGCTCGGGTTCCTGGCCGTACTGCTTGGCCACCCACACCAGTTCGACCAGGATGTTGTGCATGGTGGCCGTCCTGCCGGGATAGAGTCGTTCTTGCGGATCTTTGAATGCCCACTGGAGGACCCAGTAGATGCGGTCCTGTAGAGTGAGGTGGGGAACGTCGACGCGACGCCAATAGGCAACGAAGGATTCGGTTGGCGCAGAGGATCCGGACATGATGCTTGACGTATCCACGACGATGTATGCGGATGTCTTGACGGCCCAAGTTAGGCCCACCATTCTGTGATTGCTCGCGGGCTACGGACCTTTTATACGTATTAGGTTTTCACATGTTCGACCTTGTGGATAGTGATGCGCCTTGAACTGGCGGCTTGTTCACCACGAGATGGTGGGTGACTTTGTCGCGGCCGCCGTGGATGGTGTCCGTGAAGCCGCCGCCGTGCGCCGCCATGAATACATATGAATGTCACATGTCCAATTAGAGCTCGAGCCCGATCCAACGCCGTTCCATACTCGTCCTCCCCAGCCCGGTCAATGCACTCACACCCCGCGACCGTTCAGGGCCCACCAATGGCAACCGCCCCGCCCCCCCTCCCCCGCCGAGCAGCATTTCCAACGCAATGGCGGCGATGGCTTCCGAGTGCGGTGAGTGCCGCCGCTTATACCATAACCGTGTACCCCCATCAACACGGACAACGAACCACGGCGGCCGCCGCCGTCCGCGCTTGACTGCCGCCGTCACCCGTCACACGGCCGCCGCCGTCCCTGCGGCCGCCACCGCTACCACCGCAACCTCCCCTCCAAAAGGAAACTCGCTTTCCCGACCACGGCAGCTACCATAACCGTGTACCCCCATCAACACGGACAACGAACCACGGCGGCCGCCGCCGTCCGCGCTTGACTGCCGCCGTCACCCGTCACACGGCCGCCGCCGTCCCTGCGGCCGCCACCGCTACCACCGCAACCTCCCCTCCAAAAGGAAACTCGCTTTCCCGACCACGGCAGCTACCATAACCGTGTACCCCCATCAACACGGACAACGAACCACGGCGGCCGCCGCCGTCCGCGCTTGACTGCCGCCGTCACCCGTCACACGGCCGCCACCGTCCCTGCGGCCGCCACCGCTACCACCGCAACCTCCCCTCCACAAGGAAACTCGCTTTCCCGACCGCGGCAGCTGCCCAGGGGTGGCGCAATTTTGACCATCCAACAGCATATCGGCTCCGGCTTCGTCGGTACCGGCGCCCTGCGCACTCACCATCCCCGGCTGGACGGTGTACGGTCGCATCGAGTAAGTATATAAGGGCCAGAGTGAATCACTGTCTCCTCATTCCATCTCATCACAGATCTTTCCTTCCTTACCACCCTCGATCCTCTCTTCACACTCAGAGCGCACTATGGATTCCCCTGCAACTCCAGGAACCTCTTCCAAAACGGTGAAGTGGACCACACACCTTGCGCTCACGGCGGATGTCATCCTCGGGGCCGCGGACACAAAGAACTCCGTACACGACATCGACACTACAATGGATGACGAGGAAGGCCAGATGCACGAAGTTTCCCTCAATTGCTGGAGTCGAGAAGTCCCACTCCAAGGCCTTTACCTCCTCTACAACGTACCCTTCGCCACCAACCCGAATCGTCTCGGAGTCGCTTATCCCGCACAGATGCGCCGTGTCCCGGACGAATTTGAAGGTGAGTTCCACAATTCTCCTCTTCCCAGGCATCCACGCGCTAAAGACCCGTTCGCCTCCAACAGGAATGCTTTCCGCGGCCGCAAGTCTGCCCACATCGCCAATCATGCTAAGCGGAATCGCGGCAGTGGTTTGGATCGACTCCGCACGTAAGTCTGCTATCGTGCAGGGCTTCACGTACTTGAACAAAACCCACCAGTGGCAGCAGTTCAAACTCCGCATCATGTTCGAGGACAACACGCGATGGGCCGCGTGGCTGATTCCTGGCTCCCGCTCGTTGGTGGATTTCGACTGCGTCGTCGTCAAGATGGGAGAGGACGGCATCTACGATGCGCACATTCGACGCATCATGACCTTAGGCCCCGCTCCTGCCGCGCTCCTCCAGGCTCTTGAGTGACGTCACCGGCCAGCGACGATCGCGCCGAACGTCTGCGCCAGGCTCGTGCCGCCAATCGACTCTCAGCGCAACAGAAGGAGAAGACGAAAGAGGGGCCAACGGCAGAAGACGAGAACAACTCGGCCGACGACAACATCAAACAGCTCAATACAACGCCTGCAGTTCCCTCCACCCCTCCTCCAACCCAGACTCGGAAGCGAAACCGCGCGGAGTAAGCATTCCGCATGGTGCATGTCGCCTACCGTCTTCTTCCATCCTGTCTTGGTACCTTGCTCTTCCGCTGTTCCCGAACCTCCAACTCCATTGCCTCCGTTCGCTCTTGACCCTCTACTGTCCCTTGTCCTCATAAAGCGGTCTACCTCCGCAGCTCCTCCTACCCGATGCGCGCTTCTGTTCTGTCCAACACCTCCTCGTCGATAATGATACTGTGTTCCTTTGAATTGTCTATTGCGAGGTATCTTGATACAGGACTTCCCCTAGTCTCGTCACTCGACCGGCCGCCAGCCCCGACTTGGCCTCGCGCAAACGATGTTTGCGTGCGAAGTCAGCCTCTGTTGAGATTAGAATTTACTGGGCTTCAATGGAACGACCACAATCTTGCCCGATTCCCGCCGGGCTTGCCCGATTCCAGCCGAGCGCAAGCAGCTCCCCCTCTGCAACCGCGCACTCTCGAGAAGGTCACCACTCAAAAGAACTCGAACAACTGAGTTGAGTCCTACTGTGTATTCCCCAGCATCTCATTCCATCCAGGTGCGCACCGCCCTTCACCAGCCGGAAACGAAGACCCCGGCCCCAACGAACCTGATTCGTCGCGCACGTTCGCTCCCCTCGTCCGCAGAACGGCGAAACGAATACGCCGGGAGGTTATGAGACGACGCACTGCGGCAGGTGTAATGCTGACCTGGGAGAAAACTGACCCACTGATGCTGCTTCTCCTTTCTTTCCACATTCCTTCCCTGTCCGCTTTCCCTCACCCTCCCAGCGTCCCCTTTCAAATCTCTTCCCTGACAGCAGCATGACGGACTTGACCGCCGCTGAACGCGACCTTGCTACAGCAATCCGCAAACTCAACGACACTGCTCGAGCTGCGGGATACAAACCGGACTGGCCCGCCATCTTCAAGAAAGTGGGGATCAAATCCGACGACCCGCCGACTGAACACGCACCCCCATCTGTTTCGCCTCCTGGACTTCGCTTCGAATGTGTGTCAATCCCGACCACGACTCTCCTCCTCTCCGGATCGACAGTCGCCAATGAGGTCTACGCCCGCCCAGGCCGGAAGCCCACCCCTCGTGAAGACCCCGATGCACCCGCCGATGGCAACAATCCTTCAGTAAAGCCAACCTCCTCAGGACAGACCCGAAGCAACGTTCCCGCGGCCGTAGGCATTGCCACAGGTGCTTCACGGACCATAGCACTGCCGGTTGGCGGTCTTCCGTCCTCGGGATCGCCTGCCCGACTCTTTGCGCCAAGTGCTACGGGAGGAAGTACAGTGTTGTGAAGAAGGTAAGTCTCCTCCCAGCCTTCTCCCCGTTACCGCCGACAACGCTGACCTCTTCCACAGGCCGGCAAATCCAAGCCACAGAAGCGGACGGTCGGCCTTTGAGAACCACGTCTCCGAGAAGCGTCGATCCCTACACCTGCCGGGCCTCAAGTACACGTCCACGGCTCGCCCCACTAGCGATCATGCTCGATTTAGTCCCCTTGCCGACAACAGCCCACGTCCCTTTCCACATCCCGACCCGAAATGACAAGTCACGTCCAGGGTAACAATCCTCGTCCATTTCCCCATCCCGACCCGACTTATCAAGACACGTCACGACCGTTGCAAATACACTTTCGTCCTTCAACCAAGCATGGGAGCTCACGGCCTCTATCTCCCTGCCGTCCCTCTGACACCACTGGTTCTTTGATGATGCTGACTGTTCCTCGGCTGACGTTTCATTATCTTCGCTCCTTTTCTGGCCTGCGTCCCTGGTTTTTGCAGTTCCACGTCTCACAATGCCTCACAGTTCCTATCAAATCCCCAACAGCCTCCATGGACCGTCCGTCTATCCGTGTCCATCACTTACGGTAGGTCCTTCCTTCGCCTACGCAGCATGAATTCGTCCATCTGACCTCACCATTCCCTTTTCCGCATACAGCAGGGGTACTCACCCACCTCAACGACGACGACCTTCTTCATCCCTCACTACTCCTCCGCCGATGCTCCCCATCCCACTGTACCTGCAGCTGTGTCCCAACCCGTCCCCACCTCCTGAAAGGACCCCAACAACGTCAGTATGCGCACTCGACACCCCCACGAGCGAAATCTCAGCCGATCGCTGACTTTTCACCTTCCAAACCCCCCAACAACGACAGCTGGCAACGACTCTGTGCTTTTCCTTATCCACATGATGTGTTGGGGTTCGCTCACTCTGAAAGCTCAGCCTGCCCTTTCTTTTCTCTTCACCACATCTGTCGCTGCCTTCTGTAGTTTCATCATTTTATCATTCCTCGAACGCGTTCTTGCAATCTCACTATCATTACCTGGCAATCCGCACCTATATTACTATATGTTTGAGTCTTGATGCTTGATGCTTGATGCTTGATGCTTGATGCTTGATGGTAGGACGTAGGATATACATTTTTCCTGATGTAGCGCTGCGCAGCGGTGCTGACTCTTCCTCTGAAACGGTGAACTCCATGCACCTTGGCCAAGGGGTACAATAGACAAAGTACCCGCATCCCTCCCGCAGTTCGCGCTCTAACACAACAATGATGAACCTCGTTGAATTGGGCAGAAAAAGAAGAAGAAAATAACAGAGCTGAGCGCCTGTGTATGTGCCATGTGGATATGTATGTGCCATGTGAATATGAGACCCTATGACTCCAAAACGCCCACAGTCACGAGAGTCTGGGGAAGGCTTTGGCCCTTAGGCCACGGTCACTATGAAAGCAGAGACCCCTTCACAGTCATTTAGGAGCATTTATCAGGGCATTTCTTCTGTATGATCATGAGGTCAAAGATCGAAACTGTCTACCCCATCCAAGATCTTGACCGTACCGACCGTTCCAGTCTTCACAAGCTTGATCCAGCCACGTGGAATTTATTTCTGTACCTCACAGATCGTTCATACAGCCAAAAGGAGTAAGGAGATCCAGAAAAAAAAGACGCCACAACGTCGTTTCAGGCGATTTCTACGTAGGAGCGTTGAAGTGTGAGGCGGCCCAGCGGTACGTGCGGGTAAGGATGAGCACGGAAGGCCCCGGAATTTTCCGGGTTCCGGGAGGAGTTCCGCAGCTATTCCGGGGCTTTTCAAGACATAATTACACATTCCGTGTTCCCGGAGATTCAGTGCCCTATCTTGCACAGTATTTCGGGTTCCGGGGAAAACACCGTGTGCACCGTTCTGGAGTTTCGGCTTCCGTCAAAATCAAGGCTGCCAAAAAATTTCATTCCGCATTTCGGGGCCCCGGAATGCGAAATTCCGCGAGATTTCGGGAGATTCCGGGACTCCCCTCCATAATCAGAAGATGATCCAAATGTGGGCCCATCTCTTCGTAAATTGACCTTGTGGTCGTGTGTAGTGTGTGTAGAGGCCCTGTCGTACTCTCATTCGGCCATTTGACAGCTGAACGCTCTGTATTCGCTTCTCTCTGGGCCTCACAAGTAGTCATGAGACCACGTGACTGGGTCTCGTCATATATGAAACTTGGTCATAGAGTCTCATCATTCGTTGAAACCCCAAATGAGACTCTTCATCACGTGACCCCGGAATCTCCCGGAATTCCGCGAAATTTCGGGGAAATGAGCCAGTTCGGCCACACATTCCGGGTTCCGTACTTTTGGACGTGAGTCGCCGATGTCGATTCCGGCTTCCGCATCAACGTGCACGAAATATTCCGGGTTCCGGTGAGTGTGCTAGCATGGTATGCTAGTAGCTTCTAGCCGTACAATTCCCGTTCCATCACTGTTCCTTTTCCATTCTCTTTTCTCTTTCTCTCGGCTTTTCTCACCACTCATCCTCACTCGGCCGAGAGCTTCTCACGCTTCTGCTCGATCACACTGCGACAAATTCGTTGCGCAACGTTCTGCTTTTCCCTTTTCCCTTGCTCTCTTCCTCCCACACATTTTTCCGCTCCCGCATTCCCTTGCATCCTATAAAAGCCACTTCTCATTTGTATCTAGTCACCGAAACATTCAGCCATCACAACTTTCTTCATTCCACACTTTACTTCTTTCCAAGATAAGAACACACAGGTGAATAACCTATTCGGCTTAACCGCCAACATATGGTGATGAGAGGAATTCTCTGCTGACCACCGACCGACGGACTCACAGTTCCCACCCAAGAGCACAACATTGCTCTCGCCCTTGAGCGCGACAACGGTTTTCACACCAACACTCCGGTCTCTGAACCAACATTCCGGTCTTGAACCAACCACAGCCTTTGGCTTGCAACTTCCTTTCCCTCACATCTCACCATGTCCTCGCCAAACTCCTTTACTCTCCCCATCGAGCACATCGGCACGAATCAACATCATCAGCAGCAATCGGTCACAGAACCTACCACGCCGCGACAAGTTGATATTGTCGAAGAACTTCGCTCAGCAACCCAAGAGATCTCCAACCAGATTTCTGCTCACCTTTCTGCACGCCTCGACGGCTTCAACTTACGCCTTGGAGACATGGAGCGACAACACAGGCTGCAGCAAAGCCAACCCAGCTCCCCCTCTCCAAACGCGCGTACGTTACCCTCTTCCAGCCTTAACACCCTGGCTACAGACCCGTCTTCCACCGACTCCGCACGGACCGATCCGACCGAAGCACCACCTGCCAACCTCACAATTCACCGAGGTGCACACCGTGTACGATTGGATGCCCCCGTACCACCCCACATGACGCGCGCCGCTGCTGCATTGGCTACCTCCGTTCCGCCTCCAGCCCCTCGCCCGAGTTCTTCAACAGCACCATCCGATGCGTTGGACCCTCTCGGCCGGTACCAGTCATTGACCAAAGGAGAGAAGACCAACATACGACGCGCTCTCTCCAGTCTGGGGCTCAATATGGCCACACTGGTCTCCATCATGTCCACTTCGGGTGACGACGTCGATGGTGCTTCCGCGATCGGCTCGGTGAACGAATCTGCATCTTCGTCATCCATCCATTCCACCAGCCCCCTCCAGGTTTCCACTGTCGCGGCCATGGCATCTTCAACGGCAACGAGCACCAACCACGCTTCTGCTGCTCATGACCTGCCTAGCCTCGTCTCTGCTCCAGCAACACCCACCGTGCTGCTTACCACCTCGCCACTTGCCGAGTCACATCCATCGTCAGCAACACCACCCACTTCCACGCCAATGTTGCGCATAGATCCTGCGCCTAACATATCAACGGCAACAGCAAGCCCCATTCCGGTCTCGACATCAACTCGGACCATGACTTGCAAGACGGAGTGGATCGGGGAGTACGACGGTGACCCCACCCAGCTGGAGGACTTCTTGACTCGGTTGCGCGATCTAATTAGATCAGAGACGCAAGCTGAACTCGTTCCGGTGTGGATCACGGCCGTCCTTCGCACTTTGCCCAGGACGTTGAAAGGGAACGCTGCAATATGGCATCAAGGTCTCTCCGACACAGATGCCGCGCGGCTCACTTCCTTTGACGCTTGGTGCGCTGCGATGCGCGATGCCTTCCCAGTGAACAGACAGCAGCTCAAACGAGATGCATGGACGCGCAGATGGAAGACCACAGAGGAGACAGCTATGGGATATTATTTCCACAAGGTCCGCCTTCTCCGCCAAACTTTCGGCAAGGACGCGCCCGAAGAAACTCTGGTCAGCGACATCAAGGACGGACTTCCTGAGTCCATGGTCGCTCTCCTCCGTCTTCCTCGAAAGGGCGCTACTCTGACTGAGTTGGTGACAGAGTTGGGAGAATGGGAGCCAAACTGGCGCAAGCAGTACAAGGTTCCCCTACAC
Source organism: Tilletia indica (assembly GCA_001689995.1). Classification (NCBI taxonomy): domain Eukaryota; kingdom Fungi; phylum Basidiomycota; class Exobasidiomycetes; order Tilletiales; family Tilletiaceae; genus Tilletia; species Tilletia indica. Next base: position 12,614 of record MAPW01000115.1, read on the forward strand.
TCGAACACTACAGCAACAACAGCTTCCAGTACCGCCACCGCCATCGCTTTCAATACTCCGGCACCAGCTATTACGCCTGCAGCTCGTGTGTTGCAACAGACCATGGGACGCTCCGCCTCGGCGCCGTCGACTCCAGCTAATAATAGCAACATCTCGTCACGCGCCGCCCCCTCCAGCACCTCCGGTCCCAAGCCGATGTCCAAATTCGCAGCCAGCTATGATCCCACCAGAGTCATCCCTGCTCAGAATGGCCAGCCTCGTCGCTATCGCCCCCCTGGCAAGGATACTGTCATGGACCTCCGGGCTCCATGTTCATACTGTGGAGGAGATCACTTCAACTTCGAGCACGACTACATCGTCGTCCCTCAAGTTCGAACCCTAGCTGCGGATGAGGACGACTACGAAGAGTACCCTTGGGACGGACATGCTGAGCAGGTTGGAGAAGGAGGCAGCATTGATCACGGTGATCCCTCCGTGAGTTAGGCCTGTGCAGCACTTGCCCTGCCTGTCACAAATGTCCCCGCACCAGTTCCAGTTCTGAATTCCTCTTCCCTTTCTTGTTCTCTCTTGACTGTAGTTGTCCTTGGAGTCCGGCCTTGCGCCCTCCATGTTCACTTCCCACGCTTCTGAAGAAATACAGCCGACATCGAAGTCAGATGATGACACCAAGACCATGTCTGCTTCGCCTGGGCTATACTTCACCGACAAGAGCATCTTCTCCGTCGCACGCACTCTGCGACCGAACGAATCCGCTCCGCCGCTTGCACAGGAGAAACGCGCATTCGGCAGGATTGTAGTACTTCCCAAACACAGTGCCACCGGCACCGGACAAGGATACCGGAACCACGTCCCGTTGACCACACATGTCCGCATCAACGATACTGATGGCAGGGCCATGTCGTCATTGTTGGACACAGGTGCATCTTTGTCGTGCATCGACGCCACTCTTTTGGCGAAGATGGGCGGGAAACCTCAAGGCGAACCGATGACGGTACACGGCGTGGGGTCTTCCACAACTTTGGGATGGGTAACTCTTCCTCTGTTCATCGCCGCGCAGGATCCGCACGGACGACACGTACACCTCGAGGTTGAACAAGATTTCCACGTCCTTCCCTCCTTTCTTCCAGGGATGTGTTTGGGTTTGGATTTTATCGATGCTCACGAGCTTAGCATCTCGCCCATCCGTGGTCGTGCCCGCCTCGGCCGATACACCTTCCAGGTTCACGAACGGTTGGAGAAACCCTTCGTTACAGAAGCCGAACTTCGCACTACCACCGAAGTGACGATCGCCCCGAACACCCAAGCATGGATTCAGGTGAATGCGGCCACCCTCGCCCCGGGGGTCGATTACATCGTGGTTCCACGTCTCAGCGTCACGCCTGAGCAGTCCATATGCCTGGCCGGCCCGAATGGTCTCATCACGCATGGCCCCGTCCGACACATCTTGATCGGAAACTACGGCTCGGAGTCGTTCCAGCTGGAACAGGACACCATTATTGCCGACGCGGCCGCCGCCCGTATGGGAGACTCGGTTTCTGCATCAGGCGAGACATTCACTCTTCAGCCCCGCGTACATGCCTCTCTCGGCCGAGTGAGGATGAGTGGTGAGAAAAGCCGAGAGAAAGAGAAAAGAGAATGGAAAAGGAACAGTGATGGAACGGGAATTGTACGGCTAGAAGCTACTAGCATACCATGCTAGCACACTCACCCGGAACCCGGAATATTTCGTGCACGTTGATGCGGAAGCCGGAATCGACATCGGCGACTCACGTCCAAAAGTACGGAACCCGGAATGTGTGGCCGAACTGGCTCATTTCCCCGAAATTTCGCGGAATTCCGGGAGATTCCGGGGGTCACGTGATGAAGAGTCTCATTTGGGGTTTCAACGAATGATGAGACTCTATGACCAAGTTTCATATATGACGAGACCCAGTCACGTGGTCTCATGACTACTTGTGAGGCCCAGAGAGAAGCGAATACAGAGGGTTCAGCTGTCAAATGGCCGAATGAGAGTACGACAGGGCCTCTACACACATCACGCTTCTGCTCGATCACACTGCGACAAATTCGTTGCGCAACGTTCTGCTTTTCCCTTTTCCCTTGCTCTCTTCCTCCCACACATTTTTCCGCTCCCGCATTCCCTTGCATCCTATAAAAGCCACTTCTCATTTGTATCTAGTCACCGAAACATTCAGCCATCACAACTTTCTTCATTCCACACTTTACTTCTTTCCAAGATAAGAACACACAGGTGAATAACCTATTCGGCTTAACCGCCAACATATGGTGATGAGAGGAATTCTCTGCTGACCACCGACCGACGGACTCACAGTTCCCACCCAAGAGCACAACATTGCTCTCGCCCTTGAGCGCGACAACGGTTTTCACACCAACACTCCGGTCTCTGAACCAACATTCCGGTCTTGAACCAACCACAGCCTTTGGCTTGCAACTTCCTTTCCCTCACATCTCACCATGTCCTCGCCAAACTCCTTTACTCTCCCCATCGAGCACATCGGCACGAATCAACATCATCAGCAGCAATCGGTCACAGAACCTACCACGCCGCGACAAGTTGATATTGTCGAAGAACTTCGCTCAGCAACCCAAGAGATCTCCAACCAGATTTCTGCTCACCTTTCTGCACGCCTCGACGGCTTCAACTTACGCCTTGGAGACATGGAGCGACAACACAGGCTGCAGCAAAGCCAACCCAGCTCCCCCTCTCCAAACGCGCGTACGTTACCCTCTTCCAGCCTTAACACCCTGGCTACAGACCCGTCTTCCACCGACTCCGCACGGACCGATCCGACCGAAGCACCACCTGCCAACCTCACAATTCACCGAGGTGCACACCGTGTACGATTGGATGCCCCCGTACCACCCCACATGACGCGCGCCGCTGCTGCATTGGCTACCTCCGTTCCGCCTCCAGCCCCTCGCCCGAGTTCTTCAACAGCACCATCCGATGCGTTGGACCCTCTCGGCCGGTACCAGTCATTGACCAAAGGAGAGAAGACCAACATACGACGCGCTCTCTCCAGTCTGGGGCTCAATATGGCCACACTGGTCTCCATCATGTCCACTTCGGGTGACGACGTCGATGGTGCTTCCGCGATCGGCTCGGTGAACGAATCTGCATCTTCGTCATCCATCCATTCCACCAGCCCCCTCCAGGTTTCCACTGTCGCGGCCATGGCATCTTCAACGGCAACGAGCACCAACCACGCTTCTGCTGCTCATGACCTGCCTAGCCTCGTCTCTGCTCCAGCAACACCCACCGTGCTGCTTACCACCTCGCCACTTGCCGAGTCACATCCATCGTCAGCAACACCACCCACTTCCACGCCAATGTTGCGCATAGATCCTGCGCCTAACATATCAACGGCAACAGCAAGCCCCATTCCGGTCTCGACATCAACTCGGACCATGACTTGCAAGACGGAGTGGATCGGGGAGTACGACGGTGACCCCACCCAGCTGGAGGACTTCTTGACTCGGTTGCGCGATCTAATTAGATCAGAGACGCAAGCTGAACTCGTTCCGGTGTGGATCACGGCCGTCCTTCGCACTTTGCCCAGGACGTTGAAAGGGAACGCTGCAATATGGCATCAAGGTCTCTCCGACACAGATGCCGCGCGGCTCACTTCCTTTGACGCTTGGTGCGCTGCGATGCGCGATGCCTTCCCAGTGAACAGACAGCAGCTCAAACGAGATGCATGGACGCGCAGATGGAAGACCACAGAGGAGACAGCTATGGGATATTATTTCCACAAGGTCCGCCTTCTCCGCCAAACTTTCGGCAAGGACGCGCCCGAAGAAACTCTGGTCAGCGACATCAAGGACGGACTTCCTGAGTCCATGGTCGCTCTCCTCCGTCTTCCTCGAAAGGGCGCTACTCTGACTGAGTTGGTGACAGAGTTGGGAGAATGGGAGCCAAACTGGCGCAAGCAGTACAAGGTTCCCCTACACTCGAACACTACAGCAACAACAGCTTCCAGTACCGCCACCGCCATCGCTTTCAATACTCCGGCACCAGCTATTACGCCTGCAGCTCGTGTGTTGCAACAGACCATGGGACGCTCCGCCTCGGCGCCGTCGACTCCAGCTAATAATAGCAACATCTCGTCACGCGCCGCCCCCTCCAGCACCTCCGGTCCCAAGCCGATGTCCAAATTCGCAGCCAGCTATGATCCCACCAGAGTCATCCCTGCTCAGAATGGCCAGCCTCGTCGCTATCGCCCCCCTGGCAAGGATACTGTCATGGACCTCCGGGCTCCATGTTCATACTGTGGAGGAGATCACTTCAACTTCGAGCACGACTACATCGTCGTCCCTCAAGTTCGAACCCTAGCTGCGGATGAGGACGACTACGAAGAGTACCCTTGGGACGGACATGCTGAGCAGGTTGGAGAAGGAGGCAGCATTGATCACGGTGATCCCTCCGTGAGTTAGGCCTGTGCAGCACTTGCCCTGCCTGTCACAAATGTCCCCGCACCAGTTACAGTTCTGAATTCCTCTTCCCTTTCTTGTTCTCTCTTGACTGTAGTTATCCTTGGAGTCCGGCCTTGCGCCCTCCATGTTCACTTCCCACGCTTCTGAAGAAATACAGCCGACATCGAAGTCAGATGATGACACCAAGACCATGTCTGCTTCGCCTGGGCTATACTTCACCGACAAGAGCATCTTCTCCGTCGCACGCACTCTGCGACCGAACGAATCCGCTCCGCCGCTTGCACAGGAGAAACGCGCATTCGGCAGGATTGTAGTACTTCCCAAACACAGTGCCACCGGCACCGGACAAGGATACCGGAACCACGTCCCGTTGACCACACATGTCCGCATCAACGATACTGATGGCAGGGCCATGTCGTCATTGTTGGACACAGGTGCATCTTTGTCGTGCATCGACGCCACTCTTTTGGCGAAGATGGGCGGGAAACCTCAAGGCGAACCGATGACGGTACACGGCGTGGGGTCTTCCACAACTTTGGGATGGGTAACTCTTCCTCTGTTCATCGCCGCGCAGGATCCGCACGGACGACACGTACACCTCGAGGTTGAACAAGATTTCCACGTCCTTCCCTCCTTTCTTCCAGGGATGTGTTTGGGTTTGGATTTTATCGATGCTCACGAGCTTAGCATCTCGCCCATCCGTGGTCGTGCCCGCCTCGGCCGATACACCTTCCAGGTTCACGAACGGTTGGAGAAACCCTTCGTTACAGAAGCCGAACTTCGCACTACCACCGAAGTGACGACCGCCCCGAACACCCAAGCATGGATTCAGGTGAATGCGGCCACCCTCGCCCCGGGGGTCGATTACATCGTGGTTCCACGTCTCAGCGTCACGCCTGAGCAGTCCATATGCCTGGCCGGCCCGAATGGTCTCATCACGCATGGCCCGTCCGACACATCTTGATCGGAAACTACGGCTCGGAGTCGTTCCAGCTGGAACAGGACACCATTATTGCCGACGCGGCCGCCGCCCGTATGGGAGACTCGGTTTCTGCATCAGGCGAGACATTCACTCTTCAGCCCCGCGTACATGCCTCGGAGGTGATTTCGCCCCCTCTCCGCCCCGTCCCACCGAGGATGCCGCGATGCCATTTGATCCCTTCGAAGATCTCGAACCGTATGGCTCCTCCTTGGTTCAGGACGCAGCCACAGCCACGGTGGATGGCGCTTTCAAAGTGGGTTTGGACGCGGACGGCCACCCCCACCCAGACATCGTTAAGCTACTGCGGGATCATCAAGATGCTTTCGCTCTAGATGGACGCCCGGGTCGCGTCGACGGCCACGACATGCCCATCAACCTGAAGCCAGACGCGGCACTACGCTCGGAGGCACCCCGTCGGGCGAGTCCTGATAAACGGGCGGCGATGGACGCGGCCATCGATCAGCTGTTAGATTGGGACGTAATCGAGCCCTCCGACAGCTCCGTGTCATTTCCAGTGGTCATGGTCAAACAACAGAGCAAATGGAGGTTCTGCGTCGACTACCGCAACCTGAACACCGAAACAATCCCTGATCGGTACCCTCTGCCGACCATCGATTCTATCTTCCACACGCTTTGCGGAAAGAAGATCTTTAGCTCACTCGATGCCATCCGGGGGTATCATCAGATCGGCGTTCGGGAAGAAGACCGTTGGAAGACGGCATTCGTCTGCCATCGTGGGCTCTTCCAATACAAGCGCATCCCTTTTGGTCTTCGCAACGCGCCCTCATTTTTTCAACGGTTCATGGACAAAGTTTTGGGTCCGCTACGTTGGAATCAAGCAGTGGTATACATCGACGATGCGGTCGTCGCCACCGACACGATGGACGAACATCTCGCCGCGCTGAAACAATTGTTTGACTCGGCGGAAGCGGTCGGTTTGAAATTCAGCCCAGCGAAATGCACCTTCGCTGTGCCCTCGCTCGTCCTACTCGGACGAAAAGTCTCAGGTGCTGGTGTTGCCATCTGGAAAGACCGGGCGCAGGCAGTCGAACATCTTCCGCGTCCTACCACTCTTCAAGATCTCTATCACACTTTGGGCCTCTTTGGCTATTATCGCGCATTCATTCCAAGATTCGCTGCTCTTGCCTCCCCCCTCACCGGTCTACTCAAGGGATGGCGGTATGAATGTGCGGACGGCCAATCTCGCTTGGTCAACACCGAGGGTAAAGCGGTCACCGCCAGCAAGGTCCCGATTCCTTGGACACCGCTCAGCAGACCAGCTTCGACACCCTCAAGCGGGCCATCACCCATCCGCCCGTGTTGGCCCACCCAGATCCGGCGAAACCGTACATTTTGTACACTGATGCCAGCAAGGACGCTCTCGGCGCGATCTTACACCAGGTTCATGCCGAACCCGCTGGCGTCACAGTAACCGATGCGATCCCCGGCGGGCCTGCGCTACACGCCATGTCCGCCCCAGAATTCTCTTCCGATCTCGTTCGTCGCCATTGGGAAGCATGGTTGGCTGCCGACCCTCATTTCGGGCCGATCCTTCGTCGCTTACAGGCCACATCCACACCGGACGATGAGTGGATACTCAAGCAAGGTGTTCTCACGCGTCGCTTGGATGATCGGGTCGCCCTTCCCGAAGCGGCCGTTCCCTTCGTCATGCGCGCCCTTCACGACGACCGAGGTCATTTTGGCTTCACCAAGACTTTCCTGGCGGCGAAGCGACACTTCTGGAGACCCTCCTTGTCCTCCATGGTCCGTGCTTGGGTCAAGCATTGTGGCGTCTGTCAGCAAACCAAGCAGGTCCCGAAAGTCGGCGAATTGGACATCTCCAAAGACTCCTCCTTTCCTTTCGAGGCGGTATCGTTTGACCTCATGTATGGTTTCCCCCGCGCTCAGTCCGGAAACGATGCTGTGCTGGCCATTCACGACCTGTTCTCACGCATGATCCTATTGACGCCCTGTCACAAGGACATCACCGCGGAGGGCATCGCCGCCCTTGTGGCCGATCGGGTTCTACGTTTCGGTTGGCGTCCGAAACGTCTCGTGGCCGACTCTGAGTCTCGGGTCTCTGGCTCCGTCATGGCTTCTCTGGCGACGTCTCTTGGAGCTACTCTCACACCCTCATCCCCGTATCATCAACAGGCGAACGCTGTCGAGCGCGCCATTCAGACGGTACAGACGGTTCTTCGGGCCATGGCGGTGGATTCTAAGGCTTACTGGGACAAGCGCATTTTGCCTGCAGTCGAACTCGCTATCAACAGCACCCCGTCTCTCACCACAGGCTTCCGACCATTTGATCTGGTGTTCCTTAGCCACCCGGACGTGGTCCACGCTGTCTTTGACGATCGCGAACATTCCGGGGTGCATTCCTTTGACGAGCGGCTGGCAGCGGCATCGGAACGACTGAAGGACGCGTGGTCCGCGATTGACATCGCTCGTAAAGATCAGAAACGTCGATACGACTCTCGCCGCGCTGCCTTACCTGCGCTGAAGACCGGTATGCGGGTGTTCGTCCGGTTGAAGGATCGACCCATTCCTGGCACCATACAAGACAAACTTGATGCTCGGAAACATGGTCCGTTCGAAATCGAGGAAGTCCTTTCACCGCACCGCGTCCGTCTTCGCCTTCCTGACGGGTATGACATCGACCCCGTATTCAGCGTGGAGCAATTGGATTTCCTGCCCTCGGCACTCGATCCGTTTGCTACAACTCGGCCAGCGATGGTTGTCCCGCCCTTCTCCCCGCCGTCTCCTGGCACCACCGCTCCACCCATTCCTTCATCTTCGGGTATTGATCGTCGCGACGTTCCGGACGAAGACACTGTTGCCGCCTCGGATTCGCTCCCTCCGTTCCGCTCTCGTCGTCTTCCGGGCGCTCTCCGCGACTTCCAGCTCGGCACTGTTGCACCCGACGCTGAGGCCGATGATGTTTGGGCGGTGATGCAGGGGCCCATCGTGCGACCTCGACGGTTACGGGTGGGGGATCAGGAGATGGTCTACACGGAGCGCCCGGTCGCATTCCTCTCGCGCTTGACGGGTGTCGCGGAGCGCAAACTCGTTGCACCAGAGTTGGAGCTCATATGCTTGGCTTGGGCATTTCACAAGCTAGCGCACCTCTTGGAAGGCGCGTCCGTGACGGTAGTAACGGACCACGCGCCTATGGAACGAATGCTCAACTCTACCTCGGGCGTCACTTACGGACCCACTATCACTCGCTGCAGGGCCCTTCTGCTGCCCCAGTTGGACAACCTTCGGTTCGTGTACCGACCGGGCTCCAGACACACCAACGTTGATGCCCTTTCGCGATTGCCTATCGACCCGGGACGGTCGTCTTCTTAACGGGGGGGATGTGCTAGCATGGTATGCTAGTAGCTTCTAGCCGTACAATTCCCGTTCCATCACTGTTCTTTTTCCATTCTCTTTTCTCTTTCTCTCGGCTTTTCTCACCACTCATCCTCACTCGGCCGAGAGCTTCTCACGCTTCTGCTCGATCACACTGCGACAAATTCGTTGCGCAACGTTCTGCTTTTCCCTTTTCCCTTGCTCTCTTCCTCCCACACATTTTTCCGCTCCCGCATTCCCTTGCATCCTATAAAAGCCACTTCTCATTTGTATCTAGTCACCGAAACATTCAGCCATCACAACTTTCTTCATTCCACACTTTACTTCTTTCCAAGATAAGAACACACAGGTGAATAACCTATTCGGCTTAACCGCCAACATAGTGAGTGCCCTGAAAGTGTCAAAACACCAAATTTTGCATTCCGGCTTCCGGGCTCCCCGGAATTTTTCGCGGAAGGCCCCGAAATTCCGGGGAGCTCATTTCGGGGCCCTTCCGTGCTCATCCTTACGTGCGGGTGGTGGTGCAGCTGCCAGCTGGATGAGTGCGGAAGGGTGAGGGCAACTGGGCGCTGAGCAGGACCAGGCAGTAAAAGCCGCAGCCGTTCTGAACGGGCCCAGAGATTGGGAGCGTGCCACTCACGTGAACCCCACTGAGGTGATCATTTGGCAGCATTATTCACTATTCAGGCCTCCAAATGCAGAGCATTCGCAAAAGCATTTCAATCCATATATCGAATTAATACGACGGTTTTGCATTTGGAAAAAAGCCCCCAAATGCACAGTGTTTGCAGGCATTTATACTCGAGAACAAATGATATGGTTATCCGCCGTGTTTGTGACTTTGACGTTGTGGCTTATGGTTGGACCAGTGCTCGGCAACACGATTTTCGGGCCAAAAAAATGGCAATTGGCACTTGGCGTTGGCAGTCATAATAACTCATAATATACATAATATAAATATATATAATATTATATATATAAAATAATATATATGAATATATAATATATATGACATATGACTTGATAATACCAAATATGACTAAATATGAGTTATGACCATATGATTTGAATTCGTCTCCAATATGATCATATCACATATATGATCAATCGAATGTCATATATGATCATATCTATATGACTTTCAGTAGTCTGATTGACTGATTCTCAAATCGGGCTTTTTGGTCGGCAAGACGGCAACTGCTGTTCGGATTCTAGCCTTCAAAACTCCGAGCACGGGTGAGATTGGGAACCTAATCTCCCCTTCCCTCCCAAGGTCCTGCATTACGCGAACTCCGATCTCCTCCTGAGTAAACTGTGAAGTCAAGAAGGTAACGAGAAAACATCCTTCGGGCTTCGACTGCGCAGGCCGCACTCACTTATGCTTGAGAGCGTCCCTGAGTCTGCCCGTATCGCTCGCAGTCCGTGACGATTCACCCGTTTGGTCACGTCGTCCGCAAGCGCCACGCTGGGACTGAGGTATATGACCATCCTCGTAGTGCCCTCCCATACAGCTGCAAGTAGGGTAGTTAGCCAGACGTCCGTCTTCCCTGCCCCGGTCGGCAGAATGGCAAGTAGATGACCCATTCTCGAGGCTATGACTGACATGGCCGCCGCCTGTCCTCCTATTGCTCGCAGTGTTGTCGCGCTGACGTGCAGGCGTCGCATGGCCTCTCTAACCTTGGACGAAACCGGGCCGACCTTTCGAACTGTTGAAGCGGCAGTTTCTGAGTTAAAGACGGGGATCGCAGTGGGTTCGGGGGTAGTTTCCTTGATGTAAGATGGAGGTGGATGAGCTGGACGAGTCGTCGAAGTTGTGGTAGTCCCTCGCTGCTCGCATACCGATCGAATTATGCCATGCGAAAGATGCCCTCGCGGCCTTGCTCATCGCATCCTTCCCAATCCCCAAGTTTTCCTCCTTTCCCAGTCCATAAAATCGCAATGCCGAAGATACCGAGTGAGAGGCTTGTTCGGATAGGGCGATTCCAGTACTCGTAAGACCCCCGGCCATCTCGTTGATTACCTCCTCCTCCCCGACCGCGTCCACAATATCGTCCTGCTCGGCGTGATCCAATAGCTTCGTAGCATCTTGAGAGCAGAGAGTGCGGATGATCGACCCCTGTAAAGTGTAACTGTCTCCAGGCCGACACCCCTATAGATGCCCCGATCCCATGAGCTTTGGTGAACAGTTGAAGAGTTGTCGCGAGCATCGGGGCAGAGAGAAAAGTACCGTTTATCCAGAACAGCGCTGGTTCTGGCGGCTGCCTCCTTCGCAGCACCTCCAGAACCACTCACCGCCGCAGCGCTTGTGAGAAATCGTTTGGCTTAAATATGAGCGACATGGCCTTTTATGATCATAAAAGGTCATATATGTCCTGAAAAACTCATGTTTCTGGCCCCAAAAGATTTACGTCATACATGAATATATGTAATATGATCATACAGGACTCCTATATGACTGGTCATATGACTTCACATATGAATTTTCGACTTTGGCACCTAGTCATATATGACATGACATATGACTTGGCCTCCAGATATGATACTATATGACAAGTGCCGAGCACTGGGTTGGACTTAGATTTAAACTTTCTCTCGGCCAGCGGCCAGCGCCCAGTAGTGGGCTTTGGGCCAGTGTGCAGTGACTTTGAGGCTTCAGAGTCCAATTATCGTTTGTTTGGGCCTGCAGGAACAGCGTCAGACCGCAGACGTGAGTCTCAGGCCTCAGCGTTTGGACACAGCTGGAAAACGGTTTGCTGGGATTGGGATTGGCAGTTGGCTAATGGCTTTGGCTTGGCTAAAGCCTAAAACCAGAGGTCGGCATAAATTACAGCTACATGTGCGTGACACTTGAAACGCGACTCGTTACTCAAAGTTCCAGTGCGGTTGACGGCCTGGGCAAAATGTTAATGTCATTCGCGAGTGTCAGTGACGGAACCAGTGCCACCACATGATACTCACATTTTAATCACGTCGTCGTCGATCAGATCCTCGACTTTACCTGTCTCCAAATCCGCCATAATCGTGTCCGAATCGACAACCAAATGTTTCTGTCGATCTTGGTTGGGGTAGAGCGCAGCGACGAACGTTTCTCGTTCTTGCGCAGGGTTAAACCGCTCGTTAATCGACATCCTGGCGTTGATCGACACGGCTCCAGAACTGTAAAATTGATCAAGCATTGCTCCAGCGGCGCGTTCATCCTCCGAAACGTCTTTGTTTGTGCTGGGTGTTGCTTGGCCACCTGCGGTGACCGAGACTGGTAGAATATGAGCATGTTTTCAACAGTTGGAGACAATGGAGGGAGGAATTCTCTGCCAGGCCTGCTTCATGAGGGTCATCGCTTTGAGTTGATCAATCTTGCAGATGTCGACTTCGTTCGATTCAAAGCGTTCAAGAGCTCGGCTCAGAACAAGAGCGCGGTACCGGGCCTTGAAGCAACGAATGATTCCAGCGTCCATAGGCTGAACATGAGCAGTGAGATTGGCTTTGAAGAATTCAAGGCGTATGTTCGTGAGCGCTGCGGAATCGATGGCGTGGCCGCTGAAGTTATCGACGAGCAAACTGATTTTTTGTATTGGTTTGGACCAATAAGAAGAAAGAAGAAGGAGAAGTAAAGTGTATGTTGGATGACTAGGAAGTGAGAGTTAAGTACAACAGCGAGAGAGAAGAGAGGTGATGAAGAAGCTGTTGCTATGCGGAGGTATGGGAAAAAGGAGGAAGTCGGAAATAAGAAAGGAGATAAGGAATTGGGAAGATAAGATATGGGAAGAAGAGTCACGTGGTATGCCATACCAGCACATCCCCACACTTTGAAAACGACTGTCCCGAGTCGTTGTGGAAAGGATGAAAAGGGAAGAAGAAGGGAAGGAAAGGCGACAGGGGGAGGGAGGGGAAAAAGGTATAGGGGAGCGGAGCGTCACCGAAAGGACTGAAGGAGCAGGTCAAATTGTCTGAAGTCTTCTCGAAGGTGTCACAGCTGAGAGTGGCGGCCTTCATCGCGGTATCGCGGTGTCGTCCAGGTCGGTCGTGCTTACTTCTTGGAGGCAGAGCAGGCGCAGGTCTGGGATGTGAGACGCGTTGACGTAGGAGTCGATATGGTCTCCGGGGACGGACTTGACCTCGATGATGACGTTGGAGGGCGCGAAGATGAGAACCAAACCAGCTTTGATGACACCGGTCTTGACACGGGCGGGTGCGGCAGGCGGCTGAAAGCCATGTAGAGTCGGCATTTGAAGACGGGTGACGTTGGACTTGGGAGTCTCGAACCTCCAGAGGGCAATACCGATGATGATCCACGCTCAAGCTCGACCTCGAGCTGTCAGAGAACCCATGCGTCTTGGAATGAATCCTTGTCCAACTAAATCGCCTCTATCTCGACCGTCTCAATGGTACGCTCGTCGGTACCGTGTCCCTCTTGTCGACGTCCCAATCTCGACGGTGATGATACATCCCTATCGTCCCCGATCCCGACGCCGACAAAGCTCCAGTCGTTCCATCCCCAGCGAGCCTTGGTTGTCGAGCGAGAGTGGAAGAGAGTGCGACCTGGCCGAGTCAGAGGCGACCCGGGAGGACGATGATGAAGCCGCGCGCTTGCCTGACCGGACGGGATCAACAGAGCGCTGCAATGACGGACTCGTAGGAGAGCCATGCTGGGATGGCAGCCTCGGTCTTAATGAAGTTGGAGGTCTCCTCGAAGGTATCATTGTAGCAATGCTGAGTTTGCTTGCGAAGGTCCGTCTTGAAGGCGGCGATGAGCTGGCGAACACTGAGTGTGAAGGCGAGGAGGACGTGCTCATGAGTTCGGCCATCCTTGGAAAGATCAGGCGCGAATCGACGGTGATGAGACATCCGTCTGAACGACTTGTCCGCCGAGTTGCTTGTGGAGTCAGTAGGCGATGCCGTAGCCTTGAAGCGAACGACCCCAATGATGAGGCTGACCTTGGAGGTACCGACGCTAGCGAAGGCATCGTAGCCTTGTGTGAGCTCCTTCTCGTTGTGATCGGTGAGCTTGACCCGGCCAGGAGTGAAGGAACCGCTGATCGACGCGATTGTTAGCCGGAATGAAGTCGACGAACGGTACGGGCAGAGAAGGTCATCTCCGTCTCGTTCATGCGCGTCGAAGTCCACGGGGAGTGTGAAGTCGACGATGATGCTCAGCCAAACTGACAACCTCCTCATTCCTCAAATCTCGTCCCCAGACGACGCAGGCCCGCATGCATACCCTCCTCCCCCTTGGCGACATGTATTGGAACATTAACGCCGGACTCGGAGACGAGCGGAGGGATGTACTCGACCTCAACGCCGACAGTGGATCCAGAGCCGAGAATGAGGTGAAGGGAGTGGTTGCTTGTATGCCGAAGGAGGATAGAGCATTGAGCTCTGGGCGTGAGGATGCTGCAACCGTGTGCGGGGTGAGGATGACGATGGTGGTGTTGGCGCGTGAGTCACAGACAGCGACGCGCCACCGTGAGAAGCGATCGTTCTGAGAGATTGAGTGTCGGGGAGGGAAAGAAGACCGAAGATGCATACAGTAGCGGACGCCGAACGTGAGGGTGCTGGGACCGGTGAGTTTGAGGCGTGTCGAGGCCGTATGCGATCTTGATCCCATGTACCCGGGCACAAGCGAACGTTGCAGACGAGGGATGTTGGACAGGAGAGTTTGGGGAGGATGCTTAAATGCTGGAAAAGGAGACAGCAGTCGCGTCTGAGCGGGTGCTGGGACCGGTGAAATGGAAGCCTAATGAGACTCCAAGCCAGTCAGACGGCGGCTGCGTTGCCTGTCCTATCAGCATTGCCAATGATGCGTCGGTGCCGACTGAGGGATTGCGCGGTGACCCGTTGCTGGAGGGAGGATGACCAAAGCTCGAGCGAGAAGAATCGTGTCAAGCGGAGGGAAAAGCTCAACCTCGACGCTCGATGCCGGTGGATCCTGAGACTGGAGGGCGAACGAGCGGATGATGGCCCAGTGGAGAGACAGTTGAACGGAGAACTGAGGAGAGAGACTGCTGAATCCGGTTGGAGGAGGCTGCTGGACGAAGGAGTTGGAGGCCGTTGAGAGCCGAGTCGGGCTACTGGGAGCCGAAGGAAGACTACTGGGAGTCGAGTCAGCTGCTGGGAGCTGACGTGAGCTGCTGGGAGCTCGAGTGTGTGGCTGCTGGAAGCCGAGTTGAGCTGCTGGGAGCTCGGGGGTGACTACTGGGAGTCGATGGTGGCTGTTGGAAGCGCGCCGGCGTGAGTGTCTCGCCTGCGTCGTTCGCTCAGCGAGAGAGAAACACTCTCATCACCATGTATTGGTTTGGACCAATAAGAAGAAAGAAGAAGGAGAAGTAAAGTGTATGTTGGATGACTAGGAAGTGAGAGTTAAGTACAACAGCGAGAGAGAAGAGAGGTGATGAAGAAGCTGTTGCTATGCGGAGGTATGGGAAAAAGGAGGAAGTCGGAAATAAGAAAGGAGATAAGGAATTGGGAAGATAAGATATGGGAAGAAGAGTCACGTGGTATGCCATACCAGCACATTTTTCGCTTGTCCTGCCTCAATTCTGCGTCCCATTTCCGCATCCATTGTCCGAAAAACATACTCGTCATTCAGGCGGTCTTGTTGTTGAAGTAATCGGTAAATCCGAGTTGTCTGGCAGTATGCTTGTTGAAGCAGCGTGGTTGAGCTGCTTTGGCAATGATGATCGGCTCCCGAGCTTCCGAACCATCTGCGCTCGCGCAGAAAGCCAGTCTGATGCGGGTCTTGTCCGATTTTGGACGAGTTGGTCATCATCAAAGCACGATCTGGAACCAGTCTACAGAAAAAAAGTTAACGTATGTTGCAGGCATTGTTGGAAGTAAGGAATAGCGGAGCATACTCACCTGTAAAAAAGGCCTGTCTCGTCCATATTGAATATGTCTTGAAGCGGCCAATCCTTGAGAAGCAGCTGGAGTCGCGCTTGCTCGGTCTCAACGTCGACTACCTGAGCTGATGCTGCTTCGACGTGAAGCTTGAAGGACTTGAGACCATGCCTTGCTTTGAATCGTGAAAGCCAGCCACTTGAGAGCTTGGGGCGGTCGACGAGAGGCATGTTCGGCGCAATCTTGTTGAGAATATCATTTGCTTTGGTGACAATGAGCTCTCCACTGAGTGACCTTGCCGTCCTCGAGTACCTTGGTCAGCCAGATGGCGAACTTTTCCTCCATCTCCGGGAATCGAACCTCGCTCGTCCTAGTGCGATGAGGAACTGTCGCATTTTGGACTTGTGCGCGTAGCTTGTTTTCTTCTTGGACTATGGCGCTGATGAGAGGCTGCTTAAGACCGGGATACTCACTTTGGAAGTGAGCAGCTGTCTCGGACTGGCTTTTGCCGTGCTTGCGCATCCAATCGAGTATCGCGACTTTCTCTTGTTTGAGAAGCCGGCACTGCTTGCTGGAGCTTCTGCGCTGTGCGCACCTTGGGGTTTGATGGAGTCTTTGTTCGTTTGGCCATTGCTGCTTTGAACCGGGCTGTAGATGATACTTGATGGACGACAGGAAAGGGAACAGCTAGCATTGCAGGCTGCAGCGACGCGTCTGGACGCGGTGGAGCGCGTTCGAAACCTCGCGAACGGCGAAACTGTGTTGCAAAATCTCGCGACACCGTTCTGCAGCTTTAAAATCCCTCAAAGCCATGCTAGCCGGCTGACAGCTGGAATATAGGTTTGCGGGCGTATGGCTTATGCCTTATGGGTTTAAGGTCAATCTCCATACAGACCCACTGGGTTCCTGCCCCTGCTATAAATTTGAGAGGGGTTATGGCCCAAGATGCTATGGTTTAAGAGGGAGTCTACTAAGGATGAGCACGGAAGGGCCCCGAAATGAGCTTCCCGGAATTTCGGAGCCCTCCGCGAAAAATTCCGGGGAGCCCGGAAGCCGGAATGCAAAATTTGGTGTTTTGACACTTTCAGGCTACTCACCCGGAACCCGGAATATTCCGTGCACTCTGATGCGGAAGCCGGAATCGACATCGGCGACTCAGGTCAAAAAGTACGGAACCCGGAATGTGTGGCCGAACTGGCTCATTTCCCCGAAATTTCGCGGAATTACGGGCGATTTCGGGGGTCACGTGATGAAGAGTCTCGAATTCCAGAAGATGCTCGCAGACGGCACCGTGTTCCCTACACGGCTACACCATGACCACAGCCTCAAAGCGTCAAAAACGAAAGCAGTTGAAATTATATAGGATATATTCTGGTGTATTGAGGAGTTTGTACTTCGTAGCTGGTTTCAATACAAAAATTGGTGTTGTTTTTGAGAAGTGATGGGGATTGATGATTGACCCACGAACCGATTATTGACCTAGGAACTGGTGAGTCACGTGTGGGTACTGGGTATACGGTGAATGCCGTTCCTTCGTATCGCCAGATCAACTTCTGCAACTTGCAAAATAATTGATTTTAAATCAGCCTCGCTCGCGCTCCTGCTCGAAGAGCGGTGAGCCTACTCACCTTGATTCGGGAGAAGTCGGCCATCGCTTGATGAACGGTGTGCTTACCACCCAACCCTAGGTCTGGCAAGATGTATGCCTTGACCATGAATAGAGAAATCAAAGTGCAATCATCTTTTGTGATGCCGCCCATTCCCGTCCTGAGGTCTTTCATCAACCGATCAACCTCCTCCACCACATTAAATTCAGCTGTCGCCTTCTCCTTGGCGCGAGCCGTGAACAGCGCGCTCGGATCCGAGCGCAAACGACTCCGTACGTTTTACAGACTGGGTTGAGATGAGAACACGTTGAGAACACGTTAGCTCCCATATGCAGCGATCGAGCAGCAGAAAGGAAGTGATGAGGATATTCGGCATCTAACTCCCTATAGGCGACCACAAGTTGTGCTGCCTCTACCTCCGCATCTTTCCTCCAGTCCCGAAGCTCGGGATGATTGATTTGGGCATACCTTCCCGAGTGAACGAGCTTCTTGTATTAGCGGATTGAGCGGGGGCAGCGGATTGATCGGCTTGATTGGGTTAGAGCGCGGGTGTCGACTGCTGCGAGCCGTAGGCGAAAGCGGTATGTCTGAGTTGGACATCTCGCTGGTGGGTGAGGCTAAGAGCCTGTCCAGTATCAGGTACGCGGCAATGAATGCAGGCCAATTCAAACCCAGTTTTGTCAAGATCATTGAACAGGTTTGATCGCCTCTAAGCGGTAAGCTTGTGACTGGACACGGGCCCACATCCAAAAGCGAGAACAATAAGCGACGCGTCACGTGCGTCGCCTTTCCTCCTCTCTGCTCCCTGCTACTGCCATTGAATCACCAACTACCACATGTCCACATCTCAGCACCCACGTCCATCGAAGAAAGAACCTGGGTGAGAACAATGCTCCTTCGCTGCTGAGCCCTTAATTGCATATCTGTTCTAATGCTCACTGCTCTCTCGATCTCTACTCTACTTTATCACTATTCACTTATCAGCTGCCTCCCTCACGATTCAGGATACGGAACTTTGTGCGGTGCTGCTAGGGTTGGGGTCGTGTCTCGTGTGCGCACGTTGTTTCGGTCCTCGATGAGTAGCTGTCCTTTCCCCTTGCACCTTGTCTCCCACTCCAACGTGTGGACGCCGATCTAGGGTCTAGACTACACCTGAAGGGGAAATGCTGCCGTTTTCTTTTTTTGCCAATCGCTGACTCCTGTTCCGTTGTTGATTGTCATAGCTTCACACGTCTCTCCATCCTCGGCCTTACTCTTTCTTTCTGCTCGTTCAGGCCCGGTGAGTATCTTCCCACTCCCTGACTCGTTATTTCATTCTGTGCGGACAGAGGGGCAACTGCTGCCATTTTTTTTGAATGCATGTTGACATATGTTTGTCCCTTTACTTCTCCTAGATAAATATCAAGAAAATTTTGTTGTCGTCCTGTGTCCGCAGTCTACACCGCGGCGATTCTGGTAAGTATTTCCATCATTCCTCTCCTCCTTTTCTTTTCCCGTTTTCCGTCCGCGTCGAGTTCAGGCCTCAGGCCTCAGACTTCAGATTTTCATAATCAAACTTCCGTCCGTTCAGTTCCTCAAAAGATTTACGCGGCATCGCAGAGACGGTCTCCAGTGCCAGGCAAGAGTCAGGCGCAACTGCACAAGTGAGTTCTGAATTATGATCCTGACTCGGGCCTCGGCCGATCAAGGAAAATGGAGGGGGATATACTGTTTTTTTTTTTCTTGATTTTGGGAAAGTTGGAGGGGTTAGGAATCAAGTATCATTCATACGTGCTGATGACGTCCTGACAAAAATATCCCCCTTGTCCACAGAATCAGCAACAAAACGAGCTCCTTCCGTCTGCCCCCCCCTCCCCCTCATCTCCCAGGACCCAGCCAGCCAGATTCGTTGTCGTGGACTTGGTGAGATATTCTCAACGAAGGCCGGAAGGGCTCGCATTTTTAAAACTGGGCGACTGGCTGATCTAATGAACGATATTCCGTCACACAGCAATGATACACAAGTTGAATTCCATTGGTCTGGGTCGTCAACGTCGTCGGCGCCGCGTGATTTTGGCGACCTTTGGTCTCACCGCAGCAATATATGCGAAACGATTCATACTCAAGGAAGCCAAGTACACAGCCAACGGGGAGACATTTATGCAGGACCTGTTGGATGGCAGCAGCGCTCGGTTCCGAGAGGTTCTCGGATTACGTCCAGCGGCATTCCGGGCTCTACTCGCCGAACTATGCGAGAAGAGCTCTTATGATCCGACAAAGAATATTTCTGGCCAGCAGCCCCTCGCAATTTTTCTTTACATGTCACGGTGGGCGGGTACATTTAGGCTACTGGCCAGCACATTTGGACATAGTCAGACTGCCATTTCGAAGTGAGTATCTCGTGGTCGGTAACATGGTTTTACGTGGCTATTTAAGCTATTTACACCACATTTCTCTCTCTCAGATCTTTCAAGCGCACTGTTCAAGCGCTTCTAACTCCAGTAATGTACAACGCCTTCATAAAGATGCCCACCGACAATACGCCTGTCCCAGAAAGAATCCGTACCGATCCGAGCGTCCGAGCCTTTTCTTCTGCGGTTGGTGCGGTAGATGGAACCCATCTCCCAGCTCGACCACCGGCCGCAAGTCGACAGCGCTTTCGCAATCGAAAAGGAACACTCTCCTTCAACGTTCTCGCAGCATGCTCGTTTTAATTACTCTTTCAATACATCTACACGGGTTGGGAAGGTAGTGCCGCCGACTCGATGATCTATCATCGAGCTCGGCAGCTCAGCTGGATGGTTCCGGAAGGGAAGGTTTGGCTCGGGGATGCCGGTTTCCCGTCGTGTGACTCCTTGTTGGTGCCCTACCGAGGGGTCAGGTACCACCTGAAGGAGTGGGGATCGGAATCTGAGCTGTGAGTATATCTGATCTATCTGCTCTTGTCTCTCACGATAGACCTACTGACTCAACGGTATGTTTTGCTTCTTCGTTCTGCCTAGGCCACGCAATGCACACGAACTATACAATAAGAAGCATGCATCATTGAGAAGCGTCGTGGAAAGGATCTTCGGAGTGCTACAAGAACGGTTCAAGATTCTGGTTGTGGGATGCGACTTTCACATGAAGGTCCAAGCCAACGTGTTCCCCGCCCTTGCAGTCATCCACAACTTCATTCGCCTCTTCGACCCTTCGGACACCCTCCGTCCTGACGACCTTGATCTCTGGGTCGCCGACGCTGCCGACCCGCTCGACAACGACGGAGACCTCAGCAGGACGACATCGACTTCTAGGGCAGAGAAGAAAAGGGGAGAGGAAATGCGAAAGAAAGTTGCTCGCAGTCTTTGGGCATCTTATAGGATCAAACGTGCAGCTTTAAACGCTTGACATATCAATGGAACACGCTTCATTTGCATTGGCATCAACGTGGAAAGAGAGAAGAGAGGGAATAGAGCATGGAAGAGCCTGATACATGGAAGCAGGGAGACTCAGACTGAAAGGCTGGCAAGAACCTGCTGAAGATAGGCAGCCCGAACCTCGAGAGCACTCGCCTTTACGAGTGTCAGGTAAGCACGAGCACTCCCTTCGTTCAAGCTGAAGAAGCCGATCAGCCTGGCTTCTTCCTCGGACTCCAAGGCGAGGCTCTTCTCTTCCAGGAGAGCTTGGGTGGCTCCTTGAATCGGGTTGTCCGCTCCGGAGGCTCCTGCGCTGTCGGCAGCGGCCAGATCGGACAAGACCTCAATCATCTTGTCCATCTGGTCACTTCCACTGCGACGTTTGGGAGTCTTGGGGGCGCGGGTGGGAGTAGCGACGGCATCCGCCGATCGTTTCTTTCCCTTTGCATCCTTGGCCCTCTGCTTCGTCTGACACGTTGAGAGACAAAGAAACAAGCATGTAGTTTTATCAATGACAGTCAGCACACATTCAGTTTCAACTTCAACTTCTGTCCCCTGGCTCTTGCAGAGACTAACCTCTTCAGCAGATAGGATGCCCTCCTCATCATCCTCCTCCCCCTCATCATCTCCTTCTGCACCATCCAGCGACGTCTCACCCAAAGCGGGATCGGCCGAGAATTCGCCGCTGGCGGCGCCCTCAGAGCAGATCTCGCTCACCCGCGAGAAGTACCAGCACGAACGACGTCTCCATTTCTTCGCCTTTGTGTTTTTCTGATGTGTATAAAAGAGTGTTTCTTTGATCAGAAATCAGGAAGGTGGAAATCACGGATCACCAGCAGACAGTTGGGACTCGGGAGCGACGCAAATCATATTCCGTAGTCTGTGATACATACCTCAACATAGGAATCCCAGACGGAAGCTTCTGCCTCCACACACTCGTCCTCATCGTTCCAACCAAAGCCTGACTGCGCAACGATATCACGCACTTCGCGCCAGACGGCCTTCATCTGTACCGTGCGGCACAATGAGAGAAGCCAAGGAAGAAGGTAAACATCAGTTAATTTATTGCACATTGCATTGTCATAGTCCACACCACATCCACACGGCACACCACACCACGGCACCTCCATGCAACATTGCTCATGTGGTTGAATGGCTCATGTGGGGGAAGCAAGGAAAGGATGAAGGAGAGAGGAAGGGGAGCGCCGAGCCAGAAGCCAGGGCCCACGGCCCATACCACCGTCATCTATGAATGATAGGGGCATAGGGCAGGGCTCGTGGCCTCGTGCTGGCTCGTGCGGAACGTGGGAGGACGGAGGAGCAAAGAAGGAAGGAAGGAGAGAGGGGAAGAACGGGAAAAGGATGAGGGCTGGGGTTGAAAGAACAAGAATGCACTGACCTTCTTCCAACGATTCTCAACACCCTTCCCGTCTTTGGCCTTGCTGCCAGAAGGGCCCAATCCTTTGATGGCCTCTGTAATCTCACGATAGATCTTCATCTGAAAACGTCGAGACGGGCCAGGGTCGCCCAGGGAGTAAGAAAAAACGAGAGATACTGTCAGTGAAGAGTTCATTTCAACCCCCTTCTCGGGCTGTAGCTATTCCACAGCCACAGATCTCGTCTCTCGCACACATCTAACCTTGAAACCATTGTCAGGAGCCCCTCCAGAAGTGCGAGCCGCCTCCAGCATGTCGAGAAGCTTCTCTTCTTCCGCCTTCAGCCACACCATCTTGTCCCCAGAGCTTTCGCTCTCATTGAGACCGGCTGGAATAGGAGCACCTTCGACTGTTCCGGGAGCAGGAGGCGGCACAGGGAGAGACGTTGTACTCATCTGGATCTGTCTGTATTTGGGTCTGCTCTTGAATAGCTCCTCGGCGCAGCGGTAGAGTCAGGGTGAAGTGAAGTGGTAAGAAGTAAGAACTGAGATTGCATTGCAGAAAAATTTTTGAAGGTAACGCGGTCCTCCACGCGACGCGACGCGTGGCACAGATCACGTGGACGCGCGCGGGAAGGGCGTGCTCTTCGAGACCCGCACTTTTTTGCGTGCCTGGCTTCGATATGGGCGGGCCTCAAAAAAATGAGCCCGTGCCAAATTGTTTTAGGCCCGGCACTGTGACTGAACGCAGGCCCAAACAAGTCCGGACATGTTGAGGCCCGGGCCAAAACTCAATACTAGAGAGCCGGATACTGGACAGGCTCTAAGATGGGTGGCCGCGCGAGTCGGAGGACGGCCTTGATCTGATAGAGTAGTTGTCGAAAATCTTTCGCTTCTTGGGAGTTGATGTATTGGGCTTCAAAGCCGCACGTCTTCCATGTAGGAGATTTCGCCCTCAATACGGCTTCAATGACCTTGCAGGCAACTAAGCCGCAGCTACTACCGTCTTATTGGCGTGGAAGCGATACGATTGTCTCTGGACGCTTCAGGTTCAATGACGATTGCTAGGATCTTGCAGCGGCGCCGTCTTCCCCGTCTCGTTCTAGCTCCCAGGCTAGGCGCTCATTCATGAATCGTCGTAGAAATTCGTGAAGCGCAGCGTGGGTCGTCGGCACAGGAATCGAGTCGACGATATGGATGGTGTGGGTCGTGATATCAACGATGACGATCGCCCAATGAGATTTCTGGATGTTGAGAGGGAACAGAATTCGTTTGTGCCTCGAAAGCGTCTGTGTTATAGTCAATAAAGAAGAACACATAAATTACAAGTGACAGTGGCATCTCGTTAGCCGTAAAACTTTAAAGGAAGCAGAAGCAACTCACCTCAGATTCCCGCCAGCTTTTGATCTTTTGGAGCATCAAGTCACAGCTAACCTCCGCCGCGTATAGCCAAGTTACGGCACAAGTACAGTGTTGTGTGACCGGGTCTGCCGTTGCACATGCTGCGCATAGAATGAAATCATCGATCCTGTCAACCATTCACCTGGCCGCAGGCATTGGAAATCGTCTTTGAATAGATGAAGATTCGAGAGCGGCGGCTTGAAATCGATGGTAATGGCATCCTGGTCCATCTGTTCGAGGGAGGTCTCTAAAGGCTGGAAAACGTTCTGAGTGGTGGATTTCTTGGCCTTCTTGGACGTCTTGGACTTCTTGGACTTCTTGGGGGATTCTATGCCGCTCAATTCCAATGCATCAGCAAGGACCTCACTGAAGAATTGGTCGCTGTCGCAGTCCATGTCTGAGCTCAGCTCAGTCAAGCTCGAGTCGCCATCCGAATCCGCAGCCTGTACCTTGATGTGGCGTTTCTGTTGCCGATGGTTCGCTAGCTGCAGTGCTTCTGTGGAAGGGCTGGGACTTCGTTTGCGCTTTGAGAAAGGTGCAGAGGGTTGAGCTGAGGGGATAGGCGTCTCGCCAGTTCATGTCCAAAGGCGAAGTCTAGCTGATGGAAGTTGTCCATCTGTCGCGATTGAAGTTGCAGAGGGAGGAGCGAGTGTAGCATCCAGCCCCAACATTTGGAGAGCCTCATTCACCAGAAGACACTGACCGAGCTCTCGTCTCCATCGTTCATCGTTTACTTGTTCTTGTCCGTCCGTGTCGATGCCTTGTAGCTGCGCCAGCGCAGCAATCGTCCCCGACTTCTTCCTTCTTTCCGTTACGATGGACTCGACAATGTAATCTCGAGGAAGACCCTTTTGTGAGACATCCGCGAAGGCGAGCACATGGTCCCCGACTCGATATGTCGTTGTCGTGAAAGAGCGATCCTCCGCCGCCTTGCCCAGAAGATGTTGTACAGTGACAGCTTCGAGAGGAATCTCCGCTTTGATTTGCTCCCCCTCGACGTGACGTCCGTGAGCCTTCAACTTCCCCGACACGATAGCGCCTTCCACGAAGCGCAAGGTTCCCGGATCTTTGGGCGTGATCGCCATTTGTCGAAGAATGATGGGCTGAACCAACTGGCCGCTTTCGTTTCCTTAGCATGTGCTCGACAAGGGGCTTTGCCGCTGGGTCCAACATTTGCGAGATATCGACCAATTTTTCATTGATTGTCATTGGAAAGTTGAGCCAGTCCCGGTCCTCCTTGGGCCGCACCTGCCAGACTCCGCACATGCTGGAGGCCGTGGACAGATATCAAAACTGAAGGACATTTCACTTTCCGGACTGGAAGAGAAAACCGAATCCTCGGCTGGGCTCGATGTCGCACGAGTAACCGTGTTGTTCGAGCCATATTCTGGAAAAACCCACCAGGACGCGATGTTGCCTGGACGTGTCGTCATGGATGGAGACTGAAAAGATAAGGCGCGGCCCTTTGACTTGATCCATGTTTAGGATCGTTTCGTCTTCGCTCGCCAATTCCGCTACGATTCCGCCCTTGGCTCGCTGAACGCTTACAAAGCGTGTTCTTGCCTCCAGCTCTTCGTCATATGATGGTTGAACCGGAGGAAGTTGAACTAATGAGAAAGCAAATGACGGTCGAGCACCCCATCGCGAGGGGCGGGTCGGCTTTGCTTGTGGATGAGCGAAGCGGCGCCGAGGCACCCATGGTCGCTTGGTCTGATACTTTCGCGAATCGCGATACTGGCCGTGGTTGTCCGAGATTGATGTTTTCTGGCAGTTTTTCCTGCTCAACGCGCGGAGCCGGACCCAATCGCTCGCCAGAGAAGTCCTCCAGCTCTCCGTTGTCCTTGACCAGCTCTCTTTTGGCGTTTGGGTCGCACATGCCACCCTCCTCCACCGTCTCTCGGTCGAAAGAAGAAGCAAGGCTCTGAGAGCAGAATGCAGAGTAGCCTGGTAATTGACGAGGAGCCGAAGCATGTTTGTTAAATAATGTCATTCGAATTTGGTTCGAACTGGGGCCTGTTCATTCACCGTGCATCACGCCATCTAAACTTCTACAATTCGACGACGCTATCACCCAGCATGGACATCGACATTCTGGACACTGCCACGTCAAATCGTCAATTGTACTTTGATTCCACACTCAGTTATATTCACAATGCCCATCATGGGCAGAGATGGTATTTTTCTGGCCCACCTATCAATCAGGACGGAACAGAAGCGTGGCTTCAAGCAAAGTTCACCCCAGAAGAACTTCAGGCCATATTTGGTGCGGAAAAAAAGCGCCAAACAACGTCAGGTGCTGGCATTCAAAACGCCATTCACTATTGGGTGTTGGAAGTGATTTCATCGAGCCTGGATAAGGTTCGAACACCGCTCGAGAATGTCGCGTTGGCGTCCATATGCTTTGCGAAGTGAGGAAAGAGCAGCTCCACCACCTGGCCCAGCAGGTCCTTTCCAAGACCGTGAGGACTTACGGCAAGCAAAACGCGCCGTAGGATTACACTACGATTGGCTGATGGCTTGGTCGACGCGTCCAGATATGCTCTTAATCCGGTAAATCGCTTCCTCAGGCGGTAAGAGCGCTTCCGGGCGGCGACCGTCGACACTTCCGATCGAAATGCTGTACCCTTTCAGGTACCATGCTGCGTGGACTTCAGCCGAGTTTTCCTTGTTCTCCTCCTTCCTCCCGTATGAGATTCCCGTTCTCGAAGTCATACCCTTAAGCAGAGTTACTGTCCATTACCGAGCCAAGTCTAGGCTGTAGAGGAACGCTGATGCTCTTGAGGAATGCTTGCAACCATGTCTTGTTTTGTCTTATGCGGCCGCCTAATGACAGGTATAATCAGCTCAGAAACGTTACTGGATTGATATGAAAGGTGTTAAGCAAGTTAACACGGCACAAGATCGCTTCTCTATCTCAGCTGCGTTATATGCAACTTGTAATGGATGTTGGTTCTGGCGGATGAGCATAAATTCGATCGGCAGTGCTGACTGTTCTTCTGCTGTGGCTTGACCACTAACAAGCTCGATGACAGAGGTTACCGCTTCTCGAAGTGACAAGAATTTCTTGTTTACTTGACTGCGTTTGCTCGGCCTGGCCGATTCGAGTGTACCTTTGAAGCTCCAGTGTCCAGACAAGTTCAAAAACGAGACCCTGATTCGCAAGATGGGAGCGTTGCCGATGACGTGAATGAGAGAGGCGAAGAGCACGACGAGGTTGAGACTTGAGAGTAGCCACGACAAGGGTAAGTGGTTGTATGTACGCCCCTGCAGCAGGATGGCGCGCTCGGACGAGTCGAAATTGATGAGCGTCGTCCAAATCAGCGAACATGTCTTGAGAAATTTGTCCGAACGCGATCCGGCACGGCAACCACCCAGAGAGGTCGGCTAAATGAATTACCGAAGTTCGAATACTATCAGCATGTGTACTAACCTTAAGACCAAGCCTCTGAGACGAGGAGCCTCTAAGTATAGCGCGACGGCGGCAAATGTGATAAACAAGAGGATGTCGACATGTCCTGACGATGGCGCAGAAATAGAAATTCGATCTAGTTGATCCATCCGATATGAAACCAGCCACCGGACCTGAAAGTCCGGTTCAGCCTTTCGCAGCGGCCGATTGGCCTCTGTCCTGATAGCAGGTTTCCTCACCACTCTTTTCCCTTGTTTCTATTCCACTCCCGTTCCCTTCTCGTTCCGTTCCTTTTAATTGGGGATCTTGCTCTCACGTGAATCTTCTTTTTTTATTACCTCTTGGCTCGATACCATCTTTTTTCAAACTTGTTTTGACTTTGTTGTACTCATTTACTCTGACAGTCTGACTTCCACATCGAATCACACATCTGTTGCCTTTACCATACCCCAAAATTCGTTGTTTGATTACGGCGTTTTCCAAGGAAAGCCGTGCGTGCGGAAGTGGAGCCGCTCTGTGGTGTGGTTGGTCTGGTGCGGGGCCCGTGTTAAAAGATGAGTTTAGCCAGGACAGTGTCTCGATAAAAACGTCAAATCACGAGCCAACGGAGCTGAGCGAGTGGAGCTTGCCGAAGTAAAATGCCTCGTTGCTGGGATGGGGGAAAGGATCCAGTTCCTAATATTTTCATGCCCGACGGCACATCTGCTCGGACGTAAATTGTTGTGGAAACGACCGCTTCAGCTTCCGAATTTTTTCTTGAAGGCGGCAAGGAATTGTTGAAGTCGAGAATTGAAAACTCGGTTTGTGATTTGGGGGATGACGGTCGCGCATTGATCGTGTCGAAAAACTCGTTTAAGTTCGTACCAACTCGGATTCGTTGTGAGAGTGATCATTCCTTGTGGACGTCCAAGGGGGTTGGCTAAAGCTAGAGCATCACTTATTTGCTCAGCCCTAAATGCGCGCGATCCAAGAATAAGAAGGGATTTGTGCCGGAGGTGTAGACTCCTATCTTTCCTCTCGTGCCATCCTTTCCCTGTTCGCTGTTCCCGATCCGTTCCCACATATTTATCAGCCGTGGCCTTCCTCACCTCACCTGTACTCCTCACCACTGTAGCTGTCATCTTCCCTTTCTCTCACCATCAATTCACTCAATCTTTCACTACATACTAACGGTAGCATCTTGCTCCGTTACATGGTGATGAGAGTGGAATTCGAACCCACGCCCTTTCGGACTACGTAGTCTCAGCCATCGTGCGCCATGTGACCATTGGAAAAGGCACAAACTACGCCAGTGTTGTCGTCATGCATTAGCAAATTTCCTTTGGCCCTTTCGGCACCATTATCTTGCCTACACTCAAACGGAAAGGGGAGAAGGCGGTCGTTCCAATCTCTGTGCTCGCCCAGGACACTCGTGTTCCGCACGGAGGATCTTATGGTCGAAACTCGAACCATGTTGACTACTGAAGAAATGATAGGAGCTCGTCCTCGGTAAGGTTATCCTCGACCCTCGTTCGAAGAGATAGGCGTGGATGTCTTGCATCCAGTCTTCAGGCAGGGAATTTCTTCGCTGCATTTTCGAATCCGTCTTGGGATCCCGCTCTTTCTTTGTTTTCGTGAATCTCCTCATGATGCCGAACAGCCGAACGCCTTGCAATTTTGGAACGCTGATTGCGGTTCGAAGATCGAAGCGGTAACCCTCACCTCGGCTCAATCTTTGCGGATTCGCTTACGCTCGGCCGCTCGGCCTTATTCCGGCGCCGGGTGCGACTCTCGTGAACTGCTTCTATGAAATGAGAGGCTTGAAAAGAAACCAACGGATCCGCTAATGCCGCATTTATTCGGTTCGGACGCAGGTGCACCGACGAGTCTTGGAGGATAATTTCAAAAGTAGGACAGCAATGAGGAGTAGGAAGGAGAGGGGGCTTCTTTTTCTTCCAGACCTTTTCTCTCGCTCTCTCTGGCACTGGAGACGCCGAGATTCGTTCATGGTAACCATGACTGCTGTGAGTATGGAGTAGTGAGAGTGGGTTGGGACTTGGGTATGAACGTGAGTGAGAAGCTGCCTGATGATAGTCGGCTTCTATTCCTACTGGCTACTGGCAAGCGTCCCATTTATGCATGCAGCCCTGGAAAGCTGGAAGACATAATGCTACTGCGGCTGTTACTACCGCGTCTATCTGTTGCATTGTGTAATTATTGGCGTGGGAGGGGTTCAGCACCCATCCAACCGTCGGCTCTTCAACGAGTCCCTGGCGACAGAAGAGGCCGGCTTCCTCGTCCGCTATTGGCTTGGTGACGGTAAGGATGCCGTACGCTTTCATCTGACTTATCTCTCTCTGCTTGCCCACGCGCCCTCCGATGCACAGATGAATTCATCGACAACAAGGAGGACACCAACGACAGCACCGTATCCCACCGACAAATCGCGAACCTCGATCGCATGCAGAGGCAGACGGAGAACCAGTCGGCTGAGGAAGTGGCGCCGTGACGGCGCAAATCGCGGCGGATGGTCCTTTTTTGCGGAGAAGACAAACCAATCCGCTTCGCCATACTTCACGTCTTCACGAGGCGCGGCATGTCCAAGCTGCTGATAATCCACCCAGTACAACCTACAAGGCCCTTGTCGTTTGCAAGAAAGCCACAACGCTAACCTGAATATCTGGGTGTTGAATTACCGCGGATCGACGAAAATAACGCTCTCAGGGGACTACTGGGAACACCAATTTCTTTGCAAGACTCCTCAAGCACATATGCCTTTGCAAAAATTAGAATGGCGGGATTTTACCAAGGTTTCCCAAGTACACACTTGCAGTCCGGGCTGTCTCATCGGTGGCTTGATCAATCCAGACGGTTGGCGCAAGAAGACTAGGGGAGAACATGAGGTGCGAGGTACCGAGGTCCGAGAGGTAGTCTGTCAATCTTTTGAATCACAGGTGTGGACCGGTCGAAACTCTCTCTTCTCAACAGATAGAAGAGCTCGCCGCCTTCCACAAGCTGACGATATCAGACGCCAAGACCATCTCCATTCAGTCCGTCGCTTGTGGCACGGTGTCACCCACAATCCGATTGACAACTCTCAGAAGGGGACCGGACTACGCTAGATTGGCCGCCAGGCTTCAACAAATCCTAGTCGACCCTTTCGGAACTACTGTCATGCCCCTACTCAAACGGGAAGGAGAGGAGGTAGTGATACCTATCTCGCTGATCGCCCGCGACAGTCGCGTTTCGCACGGAGGACTTCATGGCAAGTCGATCTTGACCAACCCGGTCCGGCTGCCGCTCTTCCGCGGCCTCGATCTTGGGATGGAGCGGGTCTGACAGGCAGCACAACACGCCTTCCAGCATCCCACAGGATCGGATACGGACACGGAATGCAAGCCCACGACTGGGAGGTCTCTCGGGTACAGACGGCGATGGCCACTCTCTATGTGAGCAGCGGTGAGGTCGTGTTGGTTGGAGCACATCGGCGACGGACATATCACGGGATCAAGCACTGGTGCTAAAGGCGCATGATCGTTGCTGAGCGTGCTGAATAGGCGTTCTCGTGGTCCTTGGATGCAAACATAATGTATACTGTATCCTGTCACAGTATACTGTCGCAGTAGTACTTCTACGCAAAAACATACTGTATCCTGTCGCCGAATTTGGAAAGGTTCCAAAAATGGGAATGTATACTGTTTAGATTTTTGGCGGCATACTGCAGTAGGTGAATGAAACAAAATGCAGTGTAATCATATACTTTGTATACTTGAACTGTATTTTGGCATACTGTGCTATACTTACCGTATTGTCCGTATCATGTCGTATGTAAGGTTGAGCACGGAGTAAGCCGGCCGGTAGGGGAGTAGCGAAGCTGCGAGTTGACTGCGGGACGATGACCCTCTCTCCTGTGTTCGACAAAACCCTGCAGTCTCCTCTCGTATCGTCTCGGCTCTTCAAAGTAAGGAGAGAACGATGCAGCGGCGGGGCAAGGACCAAGTGTGCGGGAAGAAGGAGAGAATAGACGCTATAGCGGGCCACGGCAAAGCAAAGGGAAGGCAGCGGGCCCAACAAAAAATTTCGGTAGAATGGCCGGAGAGTATCAGTGAGCCCAGTCACATATGCAGGGATCTGGGAAGAGCGGCAGCCGTACGCTCGTACCGGAACGCTGAAAATGGGTCGTGCATGAGATTGGCAGTGTGGGACGACTGTCCCGGGCAAGCGGAGAAATGGTAATGACCACCCCTTTCCCTTCCCGTTCCGGTCTATGAGTAAAGGCATGGTGGTACTGATGTCTTAGATATATCATTCCTTTTCGCAATCGATGGTTACCGGTCCGGTGACCGGATCCGTCACTGAGGGACCCTGGAAAAGTCACCAAATTCCAATGTCCCCCAGCAGAAAACCTTGAAAAAAAATTGAAAATTCTTACAAGCAGGGGAAAAAACAGCCCTTTGAGCAAAGTAAGCGGCCAGAAAGATAGCCCTTGTCAACGACCTCCCAGCTGTGAAGTCAGTTTGCGCGTCGGCCGCTTGCTTGGTGAGCGGCCGGCGAAGAAAAAAAATTGAAATTTGTGTCTTTCCTGCCCGATTTTTCTTCCAGAAACCGAGATAGGAAGGTCACCACCACTCAGGAGGGAGGTCCCAGAGGGGTAACCACTTCTTTCCTGTCTGGTGGTCACCAGGATAGGGTGACGTAAGCCGGGACCGTCACCAGCGGTCCCGGAGGTCACCATGCTTCCACTACCTAATAATTGTTAACCGCGCTGACGTGGTCCGAGCCCTTTCCGACTCTGCCATGCTGGCTAAGCGCATGGTAGGAGAAACGGTTCTGCTGGCAAAGTAAGCAGAACGGGTTCGAATGGCGAGCAGGCAGTCAAAAGAGGGTCAAGGATCGGATAGGAAAAATCAGGGCTCAAAGGCAGAAAGCGAATGAATGTAATGCCCAAGGCGAGCCACGGGCCTGAAGAGCCACGCCTCAGCGTCAGGATGATTTAGGAAGAGGCGCAGCTTGCATTTCGAACGGGTTACAGAATAAGACCACGAGGCCTGCGGCGGTTAGGACGATTACAAAGGTTGCTACTTCTCCGGTCTGTGTAGGCCCGCGGTACGAGATGCTGGTTGTTAAATCGGGTCGCGCATTCGTTGGGGAAGAGTGATCGACATTTCAAGAATCAAGATAGCTTCATTGGAGTGCTTGGATGAGATTTTGACGCGGCGAGTCTGGGTGATGGTCGATTCTGCATGAGGGCGAAGCTGATATGATGGTTGCTGTATTGTAGTACACACGTGGACTAGAAGACGACTTACGTTGTCGACACGGAGATTTAGCCCTTGCTAAGCAACGATGCCGAGGTCAGTACTTATCTATGTCTGACCACAGACGCTTCGCACGCTCACCCACTTCTTGGACGACAACACAGAGGAGGACAAATGGGCGCACGCAGATACCTGTGCAGGTGCCACTGCTGAGTAGAACGTAGGAGAACCCTGCTAATTTTTGGCAGCACCCACTCGGCCGCAGCTTGCTGGCCGTCTTCCAGTTTATGGCTGGGCCACAAGGACTGGCAGCTTACAAGCGATTATTCAACCTAGAGCTTTACGTCTGCAGAGATCGCCTTGAGGATTTCAGGAGGGTAGGGTCTACCGGTCTATGCAAGGTCTGATCAACGTGGTCGATGAAGGGTTCGTGCTCATTACGCCACAAATAATCCAGGAAATGGTCACGGCCCGGGCGGGGATCTTGACCCTGGATGACCCACGTCTCAATGCCATTCAACATCTATCGCAATCGAGTATCGACAGAGCGCGGTGTCTACGTGCATCTCCTGTTCAACGAGGTGAACGGCAAAGTTGCATCTATACATTTCGGCCGACGCCACAGTATAGAGGGAGAAACGGGCAGACAAGTCACGAATCTCAAGCACGGCGGGCAAAAAATTCCATGCTGTTATACCCTGGTGTAAAAGGGTGGAATGGAGCCAGCATCAAAGTCAAGTCGATCATCGCAATATAGATGCCCGCAGCAGAACCAGGCAGCAACCAGGGTTATAATCCAACCATCTGCCGCATGGAGGTAGCCATGATCACCTTTCTTGGGTCGTTGACCTCGGCTGAACGCGAGCAGCCCCCGCTAGAGCGCGCGTGGAAGAGTCACATCAAAAGCCTGGGAAACGCAACCAGCGCGGACAACACCACGCCTCTCCTTCACAACTTCAATTTCGACGGTAGAAACATACAGGTCGGCGTCGAAACCCACAGCTACAGCAACCACCTGGGCACGTTTACAGACATTGCGTTTGAGGCCTGAGCAAGGTCCAAAGAGAACGGTAATAGTTAATAGCTGCACCGACGATCAAATGCAGCGACTGCAGCAAGGAGAAGAAGCATCCTCTTTGGGGCTTAACCTTAACATTGGCATCCGAAACGAGGGTTTTAAGTGAGTGAGGTTGCTTGGCCTTTTTTTCTGACCAAACAGTTTATCTCACCTCTGCCACGCAGGGTCCCAAACACATTTAACATTGGAGATACCGTAGTCGTCCAGTACGGCAACGACGACAACGAACCGTCAATGCCAATCACGGACAGTGCCGCAGGGTGCGTGACGGACCTTTTGCTCAAGTCACAAGGCCGGCTGCGTTCTGCTAAAAGCGTTTCTGCTGCGGAAACTTGGCGCGCCGGCGCTGAACACCGACTTCGGACGCACTAGTTACGGCTATCTCCTTCACCTGCGCGAACCCTGACGCGCTTCGCAATGGAAGAGCGCGTGAACTTCTCGTCATCCCAAAGGGCTGATTCAAATTCTTGGGTGGACGCTACTATCAGACCGTCAGGAGCCAACCTTTCAAGACGTCCGATCTCCCTCCCCCGCTCTCCGCAGTTTTTCCGCTGTGCCAGCGAAGTTTTGTCGGAGTTTGGAAGCGGAGATTTGACTTCAGCGGAGATAAAAATCTCAGAAAAAAAAAACTCCGCTGCAGCGGAAGTGACGGAGACGAGATAATATCCGCAACTCCGCTAGATTTGACCGACATCCTTAGTGACCGGTTTCATTGTTAAGTAATCTCTTGCTGGCCCATTCGTGACAAGCAAGAGCCCGCTCCAGTCTCCTCCGGCTCCCTCTTCCAGTCTTTTCCCACTCACTCTCTCTTGCCCCCGTCCTCACGCTCCTCGTTCTCTACTCAGCACTCACACTTCACACCCTCCTCCTCCGCTTCTCACCGCCGAGTGTTGGTCTCGCCTTCCGAATGCCACCTCGGCCAGCCAAGTTGGTCCTCTCAGATGGTCGCTTGTGGTCCTTTGACGACGTCGACGCCGCCCGGAGGGACCCAGTGACCGACGCCCAGCAGCTCCGAACACTATGGACACTGACGTGGTGCAATGTCGACGACTTCTCCAAGAGAAGGGCAGCGTCCGAGACGTGGGACAAAAAAAGAACTGGAGCGAGCGCTCTGGGCTGCTCGGAGAGCGGCCGACGGAGATCCAGCCACCCCTTCCGTCAAAAGTAAATCGGAGTCGCCTCCACCCCCTCCCGTCCCCGATCCCCTATCAAAAGCTCTTCTTCTTCCCCCCCTCCCATGCTGACAGCGCCCAAGTCGGATTGATACGTCCCGGAAACGCTTTCTCCGCGCTCTCCCTCGCTCGCGCTCCCTCCGACTCCGCCTTCTTCGTCCCTTCGCAAATCATCGCCTCCACCGCCACCGCCACCGCCACCTTCGTGTCTTCCTCCTCCTCCACCACCACCATCTCCGTCCCTTCCTCCGCAATCTCTTAAACCGTCGCCTTCCGCCACCTCGGGCAAGCGGCGGCGCAAGCGTGAAGTGTCGCACCGATCTGCCGGGGCGCACACACGGCAAAAGACGATGAGTTTTACCTAACCCTCCTGTTTCCACCCCGAGCAGATGCTCTAGTCGGTGCTGACGGGATATTTCGATAATTGTACATGTCTAACCGCTGACTCCAATGATTCATCAATAAGATTTTACCAGCCTGTCCGACGCAAATACAGCAGCCAAGCTTGACGTTCGTGACAAGGTTTTCGTAGAGATGTTGCTGATGCCCAACAACCAGTACAACATGACGTGGCGCTCTTCGAAATGCTCTCCCACATCATTCGACCCGTCGCGCTGCATCCAGCATTGCTGGCCTACGAGTACGATCGACGACAATTTCAACGGCCTCAGCTCAGACTTCACAACCCGGGCAGATCGAGCCTTTAACGATCCAAGCTATCCAATCAGCAACTTCGCTCACTTCTTCCATGCAAACGACGAGATCGAGTTCGATCTCACCCCAGAACAACGCTCCAAAGCCACAAGCGCACTCAAGAACGCCGTTGCAGTCAAGGCACTAACCCATCCTCACACACGAGACGTCAACAAAGGAGGAACGGCCTTTGTCCTCGGCGCTCAGAAGATCTTCAGAGAGCGAGACCTTCTGGACATGCAGAAGGGTCAATATCAAAAGATTATCGTGCAGCTAGAGCCGGGATCTGAAGATGATTTCCCTCTTCTTCGAGCGACGAACTCAGTCAGCGCTGAAAAGAGCGTCTTGTTCCGGCTGAGCGGTGAGCCCCTAACCGTAAATCACAGGTTTTTTTCATTCTGTACTGACTTTGCTTTTGCGCACACAGACAGAGATTCGACGCACGCCTCAGCGATACACAAGATCCGCGACTATTGTCGAGCAGTAAGGCTGGGGGTTTTGACCGAACGAAGGTCAACCACACAAGCGGTGCGTGGTCGAAATCTGTCCCGCTTTAGTTCCCTGTTTTACACACTACAGTCTACAACAAGAGCATGGTTTTTCCTTCTGTCCATTTTTGTTGTGCATACAAATTAAGATCAGAGATTCCGAGTGCGAACGACTCGTCCTTTTGTCCCTGGAAATGTTTTGGAGTTAAATGTTGTTATTTAGGGCCTAGGGGTGCAAACAGCCCTTAGGTTGCTCGCGCGGATGACTTCCCGGTCTTAAGCATGGTATCCCCTTTCTCTACTCCTTGTCGGCATCTCCTTTGTAACTTTTTGCAATGGAGTATGTCACGAACAGTTGAACATCAAGCAAGGAGGGACAAAAACACTATGCGGTTCCACTCCGAGTAGAATGAGTGAAACGGAAGCAGCATTAAAGTGAGGTCGATCGTGGTAATGCAGGTGCCCCCAACGGAATTGGGCGGCCACGACGGCCGTTACCCACTTATCTGCCGCATGGAGGCAGCCATGATCGCCTTTCTTGGGTCTTTGACCTCGGCTGAGCGCGAGAAGCATCTGCTCGAGCGCACGTAGTCCGTGGAAGAGTCACACCGAAAACCTCTGAAGCGTAACCAACGCGAACAACACCAGGACTCTCCTCCACAACCGCATCTTCGCAGGCAAGATCATATAGGCCGGGGCCAATTCTTCACAGCTACAGGCAATGCACCGACGACACAGTTAAGCCGTGTCGATCCATAGTTGAAAGTACTTCATAAAGATCCAAAATTCAACGCGATGTTGTTGAAACGTCTTTCAGGATTGGATCATAATCTCGCGGTCATAGTATTGCTTCGAGATCATGGTCAAGTCGCATATAAGTCACATACTCACAGGTATGACTTTGAAGTCACATTAAATATTTGATGGCCAAAATTCCCCAAACTTATAGTTTGAGATTATGGGGTACCGGGAGCCTTACGGCCGTAATGGCTTTCTCGATCAGCGACCACCACGCCTTAATAGAGCTTCTCGATTTGAAAGGCAACACATTTTTTGCTTCTAAAATCTAAATCACCCCTGAGGTAATTTAGGACTGCCTCGATCTGCGCATTTTGATCAGATTCTGTTGAGAAATCGATGAGATATGGTATGTTGCCCTCTGACGCGGTCAGCCAAGCTCAGCATCTCGAGACGGCAGCAGTCGAAGCAGGTGAGGCGCGTCGAGGTAAGAAAGGATCTTTATCTTCACCTATGTATCGCAGACGCAAACAAACAAATTCAGCAACAGATTCTAGCACTCCAGTATTCCTCACTCAGATTCAACCGAGCGCGCCGGAGTAGGTGAGGTGCTCGGTGCTAAATCTGAAAAAGACTGTTGAGCTTTGTGGAGCGGCAAATAATCGAAGTGTGGTTTAGGTTTTGGAGTCCACACTGTGTCCAAAGAGGCGGACGATAAATGGACCCATCTTGGATGAGGCTGAATGAGGTGCTGTCGAGGACTCGGTGAGGGTGATGCTCTCCGACAGTTCGAAAGCGGTTAGCGTCGCGTTCTACAAGTGTGATGAATATCCCATTTCCTTCGCGTCCAGAAGAGCTTTTTTGTCTTCGCACTCTGAGTTAGCGCCGCAATGGCGGTAGGAGATAGAGTGCCACCTGTTTCAGTGTGCTCAATGAGCGCTTTCACCGATGTCGCGAAGCCAAATCCCATCTCAAAGTCGATACAACAAGTCAACAACACCATATGCAAAAAGAGAAGAATTTATCAAATTGCTGAAAGACGCAGCTCTCGCTGTCAGGATTGCAAGTGCTGGCGGACGATCGACAGCGGGCTAATCGAAGGCATGAAAGAGGCATTTGGTTTCGTCGATGACAATGATCGCCGAGCGGCTCGCCTAGCCTGAAAAAACGCTGTGGGCCTGTGGCCGGGAACCTGGGAAGCAAATTACCTCAGTCATTGACCCAGCATAGGTATAACACTCGACATCTTGACGTGCCTTTCAGAGTCGCCTAGGTATTTGTTGTTGGCATCACTACCCTTGAGATTGACGAGGTCGATCCGTGCCTTGGACGCGGCATAGTGGACGAGCAACCTCTTACCTGTGACCGGCGCCTCGTGCAAGATAGCTCTGGAGGCTGCGCGGTGCCTCTGCTTAGAATTCTTACCCTCCGGCAGTAGAAAGAGCTGTTGTTCTGTTTTCAAGCGTATTGAGCTGGAAATTAAATGGTCAACAGTCTGGAGCCTGAAGGAGGGGTGCTGGAGTAAAGGGAGTGCTGGAAGGTAAGGGCCAAGCTTTGGATCCAATCGTTCGGATTGGGACGCTTCTGTGGGGGCTGGGATGCTGAGAGATTGGACCTATCGGATAGCGGCCTTTGGATGCTTCTCGATTCAGTTAGTGCGAGTTGGCTGGAGCTCAGGGGTATTGGTTGTCGAACTGGATCGTGGGGACCACGAATGGACTGGTGAACTCATTCATCGCGATGCTGATGTCGAGAACCTTAGAAATGGTCATGCCCTTGTACTGATCGGCCCTGCCGCCGCCTAAGCGATACTGAGCATGCCGAAGTCTTGAATGCTATCGGCCTTAAGGTCTTCGATGTTCCTGTTGAAGAAACAGGTGGTCAGTACTATTCAAGGAAGGTGTAGCAGTATATATACTGACTTGGAGCCTGCATAAACCATGATCGCAGCTGTGAGTCTGTGACAACCTTTCAAAGCGCTAGAATCGCTTTGAATGGTTCTTGCTCTTCTTGCTCTTCCACGTACTCCGCCTTCCACGTAGTGGCTATTGTACGGCATGTCGTCTCACAGTTCACGCAGGTAGTTAGCATGCAAGTATCCTGACTCTTGATCACTGGACACTGATGTCTGCTAGCTATCATTGGGTGCCGAAGTGTCAGCATACTTTCCGATCATCGACATCATGTAATCACTCTGACCGCTAAGTGTAACGTGTAAGTCACTGATGCCATACCTCAAGTATCAATAGAGTGCCTCTCTAGGCGACCCGCGACAGTCAGTGAATGCCCCGTGGGAAGTCTTCAAAATACAATCTCAGTTTTATATTTTCTTTGCTTGCCAAACGTTCTCAGTTCTCCTTCTTCTGCGTTCTACCTAACCAACTCGGCAACTCCTGACATGTTTGAAGACTGAAGTAATTTTCACCTTACCTGAAGTCGAAATTTGCAGTGCGTCTTAAGCCACAGTAATGATCATGTTCGCTTTTTCCGGCCCTAGACCAACGAGCACGGCCGTCCCCTCAAATGCTCAACGTTACATCGAACGTATGTATATTGATTTATGAAATTCCCACGGGCGCGAGGAACAGTACTGCTCGTTTTACCCGTTCCGCATTAGTAAAATAAACGCCTTCGTGTGCAACCACTACCAGTTAACACGCGCCTTTGCCTCTGTCCTAATATATGTCTGCGGTTCAGCCTACATCTTTTGAACTTGGATTTTCCCACTCACGCTGAGAAAGTACATTGATGCCGCCGGTCGAGTTCGAAACCTGTTCCTGTTGAATGAAAAAAAGATACAAAAAATGCAACAAGAAGAGCCAAATAGCATCTTCCTTAGGTCAAGGCTCAATGGCCGCATACCCGCCGTTGTTTTCGCCTGCGCAATGCAAGGAATGGCAACAAGAAGAGCCAAATAGCATCTTCCTTAGGTCAAGGCTCAATGGCCGCATACCCGCCGTTGTTTTCGCCTGCGCAATGCAAGGAATGGCAACAAGAAGAGCCCAATAGCATCTTCCTTAGGTCGAGGCTCAATGGCCGCATACCCGCCGTTGTTTTCGCCTGCGCAATGCAAGGAATGGCAACAAGAAGAGCCCAATAGCATCTTCCTTAGGTCGAGGCTCAATGGCCGCATACCCGCCGTTGTTTTCGCCTGCGCAATGCAAGGAATGGCAACAAGAAGAGCCCAATAGCATCTTCCTTAGGTAGAGGCTCAATGGCCGCATACCCGCCAGGGGATTCGGTAGAGGAAGGCTGGCCGAGAAAGAGCCACCTATACACCTTTTTGCTCGGGTTGAATAATGAGCAAGCTCTACCGCGTTTTCGTGCTTTCTTGCTGTCTGATGAGACTTACGTAGTATGAGGTTTGAAAACCAGAAAACATCAAGCGCGCAAGCGGCATTGCCGAACAGCCAAGCTTCTCTCCTTTCCGGGCACTGCTTTACTGTATGATGAATTTCACTGACCAGCTCTCCAGCAAGCTGCCGGCAGTGTCACAACTTTTCAGTTTGCCCCGGCCTCCCGACCTCCGCACGGCCGAACATCAACCATGAATTTCACAAATGAGACAATGAAATTCCAGCAAGCACCCCGTCTGCATATCCGCCCCGCCCCCGTTTTGAAAATGAGAGAGTCGGAACTCAAGAGTGTGAGAAAGCCCCGCCGATCGCAACTGCCTTGCTGTAGAACATACGGACCTCACGGGTCACATCAACATGGGACATGACAGAATTGTGATAATGTAGTTACACACTGCGAAACTTTCTCCTCTGTTTCGCTGCGTGTTGTGAGAATCAGTATCAATGACCGATAAAACTTCAGGCTTCAAGCTTCAGCCTGCAGGCAGGCTTCAACAATCGCCGAGCAGCACCGCTGAGAGTTCGCTCGGCACAGCTTTCTCTCATTGTCATGAGGTTTTAACAAGCCCGCTACCGAAATGTTGCCCCGCTCCGCCATTTGTAGCTTACCCTTCTCATTGTGATTTTGTGAGCGTAACTGATGAAGTTGACAAGCAGGACCGCCGGCGGGCGCCGAGAATTGACTCGGAGCGGCGCCTTTCCTGACTTGCTGGATCATTTAAATCTTAATCATCGATCATGCAAAACAACGCGACATCATCCCAATCAACAAGCACCCTGGCCAGCGTTCTGCTCTGCTCTAATCTTTCCCCATCTCTCGGTAAATCTGAGTTGCCTTCCCATTCTGACAGTTGCGCGCTAAGCGCTGGGCTCCAATATATAAGCCACCGAAGGAGTAGACGTAGTTTGTTCATCCTTCTAGTAATTCTCCACTTCTTCTTCAACTCTTCACGCCCCAAACCTCAAATAATGTCCTTCTCACAACAACGCGACCCGTTCACCCCATGTAGTGAACACGTCCACTCACTCCATCTTATTCAACCATTATCAATCACCGATGCTCGCTCGATCGCCGACCTTCGCTCAATCACCGCTTCCTGCTGTCAGATCGTTACGCGACGATCCTTTCTCCTTCCTCAGCTTCGCTTTCCTTTCCTCGCAATCCTCTCTCTTCTGCTACACCCCTTATTCCCTTCCTACAACATCTCCCTCTCTCTTCTCTGCTCACCCTATAAATAGCCACCCGATCCTCATGTATTTTAAGAGCTCCTCAGAATTCCAGACACACACTTCTTCTTGCTCCAGACGCATTATTCTCACCTGCTTCAGACGCAGCTGCACGTAGGCTCAGGACGCCTCATTACCTTTTCCGGATAACAGCACATATATTCCTTTCCCCGCTCGGATCCATTATACCCCACCTCCCGAGCCCGGCCAAATCCTCATAGCCGACAACAGCGACAACCGTTACGGTGTCAACAAGCCTCTCGGTTTTAATAAGGCCACTGGCATGGTCAAGGTATGTCACACCCTCCAGTGTTCGGCAGTGTTGCTTTTTGCTGCATAGCGTGGGTATATACTGACCTACTTAAGAAATTATGAATTTAATATGACCCTGTTCGATCCTGTTGATATTCCTTTGACAGAGTTTTCGAACCAGGAACAAACCATGAATGACATCCGACGTCTTCAAGCTAAAGCTCACGATAAACACCGTTCGCAGCAGGCGCACGACAAACGAGCCTTCAACAAACAAGCACGCCTCAAAGCCAAGTTCGGAGATGCCTATGTCGATCCACGTAACAAGCGTGGAATGTTTTGCGGCCCATCTGCAGAAGCACCGATTGGAGATGAACAAGGCCTTTGACAAAAAGTGCCGTGAAGACTACGCAGAAGCGTTGAAAGGAAATCGTCAGATTCGGAAGTGCTCGGCGTGCGCTGCTTGGAACGAACGTCACCCTGGGGACAAGCAAGTTTTCCAGTTCATGCACTCCAGTAAGTTTTAGTTCCTAATATACATCATTCATTGCGTTCTCGAATAGTAATAGCACTAAATCCTTTCTATAGAAAATCACAAGATGTGCCCCGCAAAGAAGGCGTAGCCCACCACGACCACCATCTCAATCGCAACCACCGCAACCTCACGCCTCACTGCTCACCACCCACACTTACCCTTTTACTTCCACCAACACCACTCTCCCGACCGCAAGCCAACAACCAGCACGCTTACCTCACAAACAGTTCTCCCACCCACAAAGTGTTCCGACACCACCACCGCTTCTGCAAAATTCTTCTTTGGGTGTCTTTGCTGTTTAGTCTGGCGTGTATCTATCCCTGGCCATCCTTACTTGCTCACATCGCTAATCAGTACGATATTGTAGCTCACTCTTCCTCTTCTCCGACAGACCCACCATTCTCATCCGAGCCACCCCTCATCTTCGTCCTCAATATCTTTACAGCCTTTTTTTTTCTCCCCCTCAAACCATTAGAATTTACTGCGATGTAAGTTCACTTCCTTCCTTCCTCCCTTGACTCTGATATCGCCGAATTTCGGCCGACGGTATTTAACTCTCTGATCACTCTCTTCTCACACACCTATAGCCTTCATCGCCTTCTACTTCCGGATCTCGACGGTGGACAGTCCGGCTTCAACATTCAATTCCTACGGTCTCCAAGTTCCACATTAAATGTCACCACTTCGACCTTTACTTCAACACAAACGTCGAGGTTCAGCAATCCCTCCGCTTCGACAAATGGCTCTCGATCCTGGCCCGTAAAATTGAACTATGCCGCATTCTGAACAACATATCACACCACCAAGTACACAGAAAGTGTTCATCAGACACACTCGAACCTGCCGTTTCCGGACCGAAATCCGAGCTACCACAACACAACACCGGTCTTTTCTCCCAACCGGTCTGATCGACCTGGACTGAAATTTTGAGGGAAGAACGGCGAGAGGATGGTGGAGGCGGTTCTATCGACAGATAAAATCTAGAAAATTATTTCATGTTGACCATCTCGGCTCAAGCCAGGGCTCACTTCAAACTCGCACTACTCGACCGTTGGTGATCTGAAACCGACCGTTATTTCTGCATCGGGTTAACAAACAAACCGTGGTTCCGGCGCACGGGCCACCTCTCGGCCGAGAAAATGAAGGTCACCCGATTCGGGAGGTCTCGACGGTTTCCGGTAGAGAATTGGATGCTGAGGATGGGACAGACCCGATCTCCACGTGGCGACGTCCTATCGCCGAGAAATCGAGCTTTCCGATTCCAGCCCCGAGCACGAACCACCAGCTGGTATCATAGTATGAAAACCGACACATCGGCTGATAGAGTAGGTCAAGACCTTTCGAACGGTACCACATTGAAGGCCATCGGACCGGCCATTGAGGAGATATGGCCTCTGGAAGATTGGTAGTGGTCGATTGGCGGGAGAGACTGCAGCTCCGATTCGGACACGACCGGTATAGGAACATGTATGAGCAAAGTACACAGTCTGAATCTACAGGCGTAGATCTATCTGTTGCAGAAAGGTGGAGTCCGATCAGACACGTTCTCGCAGAGGAATGCAGCAAGGCATGTGCCCAGTTCTTTTGTTTGTTAGATGTTGAATTAAGGTTAAAAGCCGATTGCACCGTGTTACCAATAGCTGACCATAGCCGCAAATAGGCTCTATCGATAGAACGGAGGATTATGAACAACATATCACACCACCAAGTACACAGAAAGTGTTCATCAGGCACACTCGAACCTGCCGTTTCCGGACCGAAATCCGAGCTACCACAACACAACACCGGTCTTTTCTCCCAACCGGTCTGATCGACCTGGACTGAAATTTCGAGGGAAGAACGGCGAGAGGATGGTGGAGGCGGTTCTATCGACAGATAAAATCTAGAAAATTATTTCATGTTGACCATCTCGGCTCAAGCCAGGGCTCACTTCAAACTCGCACTACTCGACCGTTGGTGATCTGAAACCGACCGTTATTTCTGCATCGGGTTAACAAACAAACCGTGGTTCCAACGCACGGGCCACCTCTCGGCCGAGAAAATGAAGGTCACCCGATTCGGGAGGTCTCGACGGTTTCCGGTAGAGAATTGGATGCTGAGTATGGGACAGACCCGATCTCCACGTGGCGACGTCCTATCGCCGAGAAATCGAGCTTTCCGATTCCAGCCCCGAGCACGAACCACCAGCTGGTATCATAGTATGAAAACCGACACATCGGCTGATAGAGTAGGTCAAGACCTTTCGAACGGTACCACATTGAAGGCCATCGGACCGGCCATTGAGGAGATATGGCCTCTGGAAGATTGGTAGTGGTCGATTGGCGGGAGAGACTGCAGCTCCGATTCGGACACGACCGGTATAGGAACATGTATGAGCAAAGTACACAGTCTGAATCTACAGGCGTAGATCTATCTGTTGCAGAAAGGTGGAGTCCGATCAGACACGTTCTCGCAGAGGAATGCAGCAAGGCATGTGCCCAGTTCTTTTGTTTGTTAGATGTTGAATTAAGGTTAAAAGCCGATTGCACCGTGTTACCAATAGCTGACCATAGCCGCAAATAGGCTCTATCGATAGAGCGGAGGATTATGAACAACATATCACACCTCCAAGTACACAGAAAGTGTTCATCA
Organism: Tilletia indica; assembly: GCA_001689995.1. Classification (NCBI taxonomy): domain Eukaryota; kingdom Fungi; phylum Basidiomycota; class Exobasidiomycetes; order Tilletiales; family Tilletiaceae; genus Tilletia; species Tilletia indica. The sequence goes on from MAPW01000115.1 coordinate 56,812, forward strand.
GGCACACTCGAACCTGCCGTTTCCGGACCGAAATCCGAGCTACCACAACACAACACCGGTCTTTTCTCCCAACCGGTCTGATCGACCTGGACTGAAATTTCGAGGGAAGAACGGCGAGAGGATGGTGGAGGCGGTTCTATCGACAGATAAAATCTAGAAAATTATTTCATGTTGACCATCTCGGCTCAAGCCAGGGCTCACTTCAAACTCGCACTACTCGACCGTTGGTGATCTGAAACCGACCGTTATTTCTGCATCGGGTTAACAAACAAACCGTGGTTCCGGCGCACGGGCCACCTCTCGGCCGAGAAAATGAAGGTCACCCGATTCGGGAGGTCTCGACGGTTTCCGGTAGAGAATTGGATGCTGAGTATGGGACAGACCCGATCTCCACGTGGCGACGTCCTATCGCCGAGAAATCGAGCTTTCCGATTCCAGCCCCGAGCACGAACCACCAGCTGGTATCATAGTATGAAAACCGACACATCGGCTGATAGAGTAGGTCAAGACCTTTCGAACGGTACCACATTGAAGGCCATCGGACCGGCCATTGAGGAGATATGGCCTCTGGAAGATTGGTAGTGGTCGATTGGCGGGAGAGACTGCAGCTCCGATTCGGACACGACCGGTATAGGAACATGTATGAGCAAAGTACACAGTCTGAATCTACAGGCGTAGATCTATCTGTTGCAGAAAGGTGGAGTCCGATCAGACACGTTCTCGCAGAGGAATGCAGCAAGGCATGTGCCCAGTTCTTTTGTTTGTTAGATGTTGAATTAAGGTTAAAAGCCGATTGCACCGTGTTACCAATAGCTGACCATAGCCGCAAATAGGCTCTATCGATAGAGCGGAGGATTATGAACAACATATCACACCACCAAGTACACAGAAAGTGTTCATCAGGCACACTCGAACCTGCCGTTTCCGGACCGAAATCCGAGCTACCACAACACAACACCGGTCTTTCTCCCAACCGGTCTGATCGACCTGGACTGAAATTTCGAGGGAAGAACGGCGAGAGGATGGTGGAGGCGGTTCTATCGACAGATAAAATCTAGAAAATTATTTCATGTTGACCATCTCGGCTCAAGCCAGGGCTCACTTCAAACTCGCACTACTCGACCGTTGGTGATCTGAAACCGACCGTTATTTCTGCATCGGGTTAACAAACAAACCGTGGTTCCGGCGCACGGGCCACCTCTCGGCCGAGAAAATGAAGGTCACCCGATTCGGGAGGTCTCGACGGTTTCCGGTAGAGAATTGGATGCTGAGGATGGGACAGACCCGATCTCCACGTGGCGACGTCCTATCGCCGAGAAATCGAGCTTTCCGATTCCAGCCCCGAGCACGAACCACCAGCTGGTATCATAGTATGAAAACCGACACATCGGCTGATAGAGTAGGTCAAGACCTTTCGAACGGTACCACATTGAAGGCCATCGGACCGGCCATTGAGGAGATATGGCCTCTGGAAGATTGGTAGTGGTCGATTGGCGGGAGAGACTGCAGCTCCGATTCGGACACGACCGGTATAGGAACATGTATGAGCAAAGTACACAGTCTGAATCTACAGGCGTAGATCTATCTGTTGCAGAAAGGTGGAGTCCGATCAGACACGTTCTCGCAGAGGAATGCAGCAAGGCATGTGCCCAGTTCTTTTGTTTGTTAGATGTTGAATTAAGGTTAAAAGCCGATTGCACCGTGTTACCAATAGCTGACCATAGCCGCAAATAGGCTCTATCGATAGAGCGGAGGATTATGAACAACATATCACACCACCAAGTACACAGAAAGTGTTCATCAGGCACACTCGAACCTGCCGTTTCCGGACCGAAATCCGAGCTACCACAACACAACACCGGTCTTTCTCCCAACCGGTCTGATCGACCTGGACTGAAATTTCGAGGGAAGAACGGCGAGAGGATGGTGGAGGCGGTTCTATCGACAGATAAAATCTAGAAAATTATTTCATGTTGACCATCTCGGCTCAAGCCAGGGCTCACTTCAAACTCGCACTACTCGACCGTTGGTGATCTGAAACCGACCGTTATTTCTGCATCGGGTTAACAAACAAACCGTGGTTCCGGCGCACGGGCCACCTCTCGGCCGAGAAAATGAAGGTCACCCGATTCGGGAGGTCTCGACGGTTTCCGGTAGAGAATTGGATGCTGAGTATGGGACAGACCCGATCTCCACGTGGCGACGTCCTATCGCCGAGAAATCGAGCTTTCCGATTCCAGCCCCGAGCACGAACCACCAGCTGGTATCATAGTATGAAAACCGACACATCGGCTGATAGAGTAGGTCAAGACCTTTCGAACGGTACCACATTGAAGGCCATCGGACCGGCCATTGAGGAGATATGGCCTCTGGAAGATTGGTAGTGGTCGATTGGCGGGAGAGACTGCAGCTCCGATTCGGACACGACCGGTATAGGAACATGTATGAGCAAAGTACACAGTCTGAATCTACAGGCGTAGATCTATCTGTTGCAGAAAGGTGGAGTCCGATCAGACACGTTCTCGCAGAGGAATGCAGCAAGGCATGTGCCCAGTTCTTTTGTTTGTTAGATGTTGAATTAAGGTTAAAAGCCGATTGCACCGTGTTACCAATAGCTGACCATAGCCGCAAATAGGCTCTATCGATAGAGCGGAGGATTATGAACAACATATCACACCACCAAGTACACAGAAAGTGTTCATCAGGCACACTCGAACCTGCCGTTTCCGGACCGAAATCCGAGCTACCACAACACAACACCGGTCTTTCTCTCCCAACCGGTCTGATCGACCTGGACTGAAATTTCGAGGGAAGAACGGCGAGAGGATGGTGGAGGCGGTTCTATCGACAGATAAAATCTAGAAAATTATTTCATGTTGACCATCTCGGCTCAAGCCAGGGCTCACTTCAAACTCGCACTACTCGACCGTTGGTGATCTGAAACCGACCGTTATTTCTGCATCGGGTTAACAAACAAACCGTGGTTCCGGCGCACGGGCCACCTCTCGGCCGAGAAAATGAAGGTCACCCGATTCGGGAGGTCTCGACGGTTTCCGGTAGAGAATTGGATGCTGAGTATGGGACAGACCCGATCTCCACGTGGCGACGTCCTATCGCCGAGAAATCGAGCTTTCCGATTCCAGCCCCGAGCACGAACCACCAGCTGGTATCATAGTATGAAAACCGACACATCGGCTGATAGAGTAGGTCAAGACCTTTCGAACGGTACCACATTGAAGGCCATCGGACCGGCCATTGAGGAGATATGGCCTCTGGAAGATTGGTAGTGGTCGATTGGCGGGAGAGACTGCAGCTCCGATTCGGACACGACCGGTATAGGAACATGTATGAGCAAAGTACACAGTCTGAATCTACAGGCGTAGATCTATCTGTTGCAGAAAGGTGGAGTCCGATCAGACACGTTCTCGCAGAGGAATGCAGCAAGGCATGTGCCCAGTTCTTTTGTTTGTTAGATGTTGAATTAAGGTTAAAAGCCGATTGCACCGTGTTACCAATAGCTGACCATAGCCGCAAATAGGCTCTATCGATAGAGCGGAGGATTATGAACAACATATCACACCACCAAGTACACAGAAAGTGTTCATCAGGCACACTCGAACCTGCCGTTTCCGGACCGAAATCCGAGCTACCACAACACAACACCGGTCTTTTCTCCCAACCGGTCTGATCGACCTGGACTGAAATTTCGAGGGAAGAACGGCGAGAGGATGGTGGAGGCGGTTCTATCGACAGATAAAATCTAGAAAATTATTTCATGTTGACCATCTCGGCTCAAGCCAGGGCTCACTTCAAACTCGCACTACTCGACCGTTGGTGATCTGAAACCGACCGTTATTTCTGCATCGGGTTAACAAACAAACCGTGGTTCCGGCGCACGGGCCACCTCTCGGCCGAGAAAATGAAGGTCACCCGATTCGGGAGGTCTCGACGGTTTCCGGTAGAGAATTGGATGCTGAGTATGGGACAGACCCGATCTCCACGTGGCGACGTCCTATCGCCGAGAAATCGAGCTTTCCGATTCCAGCCCCGAGCACGAACCACCAGCTGGTATCATAGTATGAAAACCGACACATCGGCTGATAGAGTAGGTCAAGACCTTTCGAACGGTACCACATTGAAGGCCATCGGACCGGCCATTGAGGAGATATGGCCTCTGGAAGATTGGTAGTGGTCGATTGGCGGGAGAGACTGCAGCTCCGATTCGGACACGACCGGTATAGGAACATGTATGAGCAAAGTACACAGTCTGAATCTACAGGCGTAGATCTATCTGTTGCAGAAAGGTGGAGTCCGATCAGACACGTTCTCGCAGAGGAATGCAGCAAGGCATGTGCCCAGTTCTTTTGTTTGTTAGATGTTGAATTAAGGTTAAAAGCCGATTGCACCGTGTTACCAATAGCTGACCATAGCCGCAAATAGGCTCTATCGATAGAGCGGAGGATTATGAACAACATATCACACCACCAAGTACACAGAAAGTGTTCATCAGGCACACTCGAACCTGCCGTTTCCGGACCGAAATCCGAGCTACCACAACACAACACCGGTCTTTTCTCCCAACCGGTCTGATCGACCTGGACTGAAATTTCGAGGGAAGAACGGCGAGAGGATGGTGGAGGCGGTTCTATCGACAGATAAAATCTAGAAAATTATTTCATGTTGACCATCTCGGCTCAAGCCAGGGCTCACTTCAAACTCGCACTACTCGACCGTTGGTGATCTGAAACCGACCGTTATTTCTGCATCGGGTTAACAAACAAACCGTGGTTCCGGCGCACGGGCCACCTCTCGGCCGAGAAAATGAAGGTCACCCGATTCGGGAGGTCTCGACGGTTTCCGGTAGAGAATTGGATGCTGAGTATGGGACAGACCCGATCTCCACGTGGCGACGTCCTATCGCCGAGAAATCGAGCTTTCCGATTCCAGCCCCGAGCACGAACCACCAGCTGGTATCATAGTATGAAACCGACACATCGGCTGATAGAGTAGGTCAAGACCTTTCGAACGGTACCACATTGAAGGCCATCGGACCGGCCATTGAGGAGATATGGCCTCTGGAAGATTGGTAGTGGTCGATTGGCGGGAGAGACTGCAGCTCCGATTCGGACACGACCGGTATAGGAACATGTATGAGCAAAGTACACAGTCTGAATCTACAGGCGTAGATCTATCTGTTGCAGAAAGGTGGAGTCCGATCAGACACGTTCTCGCAGAGGAATGCAGCAAGGCATGTGCCCAGTTCTTTTGTTTGTTAGATGTTGAATTAAGGTTAAAAGCCGATTGCACCGTGTTACCAATAGCTGACCATAGCCGCAAATAGGCTCTATCGATAGAGCGGAGGATTATGAACAACATATCACACCACCAAGTACACAGAAAGTGTTCATCAGGCACACTCGAACCTGCCGTTTCCGGACCGAAATCCGAGCTACCACAACACAACACCGGTCTTTTCTCCCAACCGGTCTGATCGACCTGGACTGAAATTTCGAGGGAAGAACGGCGAGAGGATGGTGGAGGCGTTCTATCGACAGATAAAATCTAGAAAATTATTTCATGTTGACCATCTCGGCTCAAGCCAGGGCTCACTTCAAACTCGCACTACTCGACCGTTGGTGATCTGAAACCGACCGTTATTTCTGCATCGGGTTAACAAACAAACCGTGGTTCCGGCGCACGGGCCACCTCTCGGCCGAGAAAATGAAGGTCACCCGATTCGGGAGGTCTCGACGGTTTCCGGTAGAGAATTGGATGCTGAGTATGGGACAGACCCGATCTCCACGTGGCGACGTCCTATCGCCGAGAAATCGAGCTTTCCGATTCCAGCCCCGAGCACGAACCACCAGCTGGTATCATAGTATGAAAACCGACACATCGGCTGATAGAGTAGGTCAAGACCTTTCGAACGGTACCACATTGAAGGCCATCGGACCGGCCATTGAGGAGATATGGCCTCTGGAAGATTGGTAGTGGTCGATTGGCGGGAGAGACTGCAGCTCCGATTCGGACACGACCGGTATAGGAACATGTATGAGCAAAGTACACAGTCTGAATCTACAGGCGTAGATCTATCTGTTGCAGAAAGGTGGAGTCCGATCAGACACGTTCTCGCAGAGGAATGCAGCAAGGCATGTGCCCAGTTCTTTTGTTTGTTAGATGTTGAATTAAGGTTAAAAGCCGATTGCACCGTGTTACCAATAGCTGACCATAGCCGCAAATAGGCTCTATCGATAGAGCGGAGGATTATGAACAACATATCACACCACCAAGTACACAGAAAGTGTTCATCAGGCACACTCGAACCTGCCGTTTCCGGACCGAAATCCGAGCTACCACAACACAACACCGGTCTTTTCTCCCAACCGGTCTGATCACCTGGACTGAAATTTCGAGGGAAGAACGGCGAGAGGATGGTGGAGGCGGTTCTATCGACAGATAAAATCTAGAAAATTATTTCATGTTGACCATCTCGGCTCAAGCCAGGGCTCACTTCAAACTCGCACTACTCGACCGTTGGTGATCTGAAACCGACCGTTATTTCTGCATCGGGTTAACAAACAAACCGTGGTTCCGGCGCACGGGCCACCTCTCGGCCGAGAAAATGAAGGTCACCCGATTCGGGAGGTCTCGACGGTTTCCGGTAGAGAATTGGATGCTGAGTATGGGACAGACCCGATCTCCACGTGGCGACGTCCTATCGCCGAGAAATCGAGCTTTCCGATTCCAGCCCCGAGCACGAACCACCAGCTGGTATCATAGTATGAAAACCGACACATCGGCTGATAGAGTAGGTCAAGACCTTTCGAACGGTACCACATTGAAGGCCATCGGACCGGCCATTGAGGAGATATGGCCTCTGGAAGATTGGTAGTGGTCGATTGGCGGGAGAGACTGCAGCTCCGATTCGGACACGACCGGTATAGGAACATGTATGAGCAAAGTACACAGTCTGAATCTACAGGCGTAGATCTATCTGTTGCAGAAAGGTGGAGTCCGATCAGACACGTTCTCGCAGAGGAATGCAGCAAGGCATGTGCCCAGTTCTTTTGTTTGTTAGATGTTGAATTAAGGTTAAAAGCCGATTGCACCGTGTTACCAATAGCTGACCATAGCCGCAAATAGGCTCTATCGATAGAGCGGAGGATTATGAACAACATATCACACCACCAAGTACACAGAAAGTGTTCATCAGGCACACTCGAACCTGCCGTTTCCGGACCGAAATCCGAGCTACCACAACACAACACCGGTCTTTTCTCCCAACCGGTCTGATCGACCTGGACTGAAATTTCGAGGGAAGAACGGCGAGAGGATGGTGGAGGCGGTTCTATCGACAGATAAAATCTAGAAAATTATTTCATGTTGACCATCTCGGCTCAAGCCAGGGCTCACTTCAAACTCGCACTACTCGACCGTTGGTGATCTGAAACCGACCGTTATTTCTGCATCGGGTTAACAAACAAACCGTGGTTCCGGCGCACGGGCCACCTCTCGGCCGAGAAAATGAAGGTCACCCGATTCGGGAGGTCTCGACGGTTTCCGGTAGAGAATTGGATGCTGAGTATGGGACAGACCCGATCTCCACGTGGCGACGTCCTATCGCCGAGAAATCGAGCTTTCCGATTCCAGCCCCGAGCACGAACCACCAGCTGGTATCATAGTATGAAAACCGACACATCGGCTGATAGAGTAGGTCAAGACCTTTCGAACGGTACCACATTGAAGGCCATCGGACCGGCCATTGAGGAGATATGGCCTCTGGAAGATTGGTAGTGGTCGATTGGCGGGAGAGACTGCAGCTCCGATTCGGACACGACCGGTATAGGAACATGTATGAGCAAAGTACACAGTCTGAATCTACAGGCGTAGATCTATCTGTTGCAGAAAGGTGGAGTCCGATCAGACACGTTCTCGCAGAGGAATGCAGCAAGGCATGTGCCCAGTTCTTTTGTTTGTTAGATGTTGAATTAAGGTTAAAAGCCGATTGCACCGTGTTACCAATAGCTGACCATAGCCGCAAATAGGCTCTATCGATAGAGCGGAGGATTATGAACAACATATCACACCACCAAGTACACAGAAAGTGTTCATCAGGCACACTCGAACCTGCCGTTTCCGGACCGAAATCCGAGCTACCACAACACAACACCGGTCTTTTCTCCCAACCGGTCTGATCGACCTGGACTGAAATTTCGAGGGAAGAACGGCGAGAGGATGGTGGAGGCGGTTCTATCGACAGATAAAATCTAGAAAATTATTTCATGTTGACCATCTCGGCTCAAGCCAGGGCTCACTTCAAACTCGCACTACTCGACCGTTGGTGATCTGAAACCGACCGTTATTTCTGCATCGGGTTAACAAACAAACCGTGGTTCCGGCGCACGGGCCACCTCTCGGCCGAGAAAATGAAGGTCACCCGATTCGGGAGGTCTCGACGGTTTCCGGTAGAGAATTGGATGCTGAGTATGGGACAGACCCGATCTCCACGTGGCGACGTCCTATCGCCGAGAAATCGAGCTTTCCGATTCCAGCCCCGAGCACGAACCACCAGCTGGTATCATAGTATGAAAACCGACACATCGGCTGATAGAGTAGGTCAAGACCTTTCGAACGGTACCACATTGAAGGCCATCGGACCGGCCATTGAGGAGATATGGCCTCTGGAAGATTGGTAGTGGTCGATTGGCGGGAGAGACTGCAGCTCCGATTCGGACACGACCGGTATAGGAACATGTATGAGCAAAGTACACAGTCTGAATCTACAGGCGTAGATCTATCTGTTGCAGAAAGGTGGAGTCCGATCAGACACGTTCTCGCAGAGGAATGCAGCAAGGCATGTGCCCAGTTCTTTTGTTTGTTAGATGTTGAATTAAGGTTAAAAGCCGATTGCACCGTGTTACCAATAGCTGACCATAGCCGCAAATAGGCTCTATCGATAGAGCGGAGGATTATGAACAACATATCACACCACCAAGTACACAGAAAGTGTTCATCAGGCACACTCGAACCTGCCGTTTCCGGACCGAAATCCGAGCTACCACAACACAACACCGGTCTTTTCTCCCAACCGGTCTGATCGACCTGGACTGAAATTTCGAGGGAAGAACGGCGAGAGGATGGTGGAGGCGGTTCTATCGACAGATAAAATCTAGAAAATTATTTCATGTTGACCATCTCGGCTCAAGCCAGGGCTCACTTCAAACTCGCACTACTCGACCGTTGGTGATCTGAAACCGACCGTTATTTCTGCATCGGGTTAACAAACAAACCGTGGTTCCGGCGCACGGGCCACCTCTCGGCCGAGAAAATGAAGGTCACCCGATTCGGGAGGTCTCGACGGTTTCCGGTAGAGAATTGGATGCTGAGTATGGGACAGACCCGATCTCCACGTGGCGACGTCCTATCGCCGAGAAATCGAGCTTTCCGATTCCAGCCCCGAGCACGAACCACCAGCTGGTATCATAGTATGAAAACCGACACATCGGCTGATAGAGTAGGTCAAGACCTTTCGAACGGTACCACATTGAAGGCCATCGGACCGGCCATTGAGGAGATATGGCCTCTGGAAGATTGGTAGTGGTCGATTGGCGGGAGAGACTGCAGCTCCGATTCGGACACGACCGGTATAGGAACATGTATGAGCAAAGTACACAGTCTGAATCTACAGGCGTAGATCTATCTGTTGCAGAAAGGTGGAGTCCGATCAGACACGTTCTCGCAGAGGAATGCAGCAAGGCATGTGCCCAGTTCTTTTGTTTGTTAGATGTTGAATTAAGGTTAAAAGCCGATTGCACCGTGTTACCAATAGCTGACCATAGCCGCAAATAGGCTCTATCGATAGAGCGGAGGATTATGAACAACATATCACACCACCAAGTACACAGAAAGTGTTCATCAGGCACACTCGAACCTGCCGTTTCCGGACCGAAATCCGAGCTACCACAACACAACACCGGTCTTTTCTCCCAACCGGTCTGATCGACCTGGACTGAAATTTCGAGGGAAGAACGGCGAGAGGATGGTGGAGGCGGTTCTATCGACAGATAAAATCTAGAAAATTATTTCATGTTGACCATCTCGGCTCAAGCCAGGGCTCACTTCAAACTCGCACTACTCGACCGTTGGTGATCTGAAACCGACCGTTATTTCTGCATCGGGTTAACAAACAAACCGTGGTTCCGGCGCACGGGCCACCTCTCGGCCGAGAAAATGAAGGTCACCCGATTCGGGAGGTCTCGACGGTTTCCGGTAGAGAATTGGATGCTGAGTATGGGACAGACCCGATCTCCACGTGGCGACGTCCTATCGCCGAGAAATCGAGCTTTCCGATTCCAGCCCCGAGCACGAACCACCAGCTGGTATCATAGTATGAAAACCGACACATCGGCTGATAGAGTAGGTCAAGACCTTTCGAACGGTACCACATTGAAGGCCATCGGACCGGCCATTGAGGAGATATGGCCTCTGGAAGATTGGTAGTGGTCGATTGGCGGGAGAGACTGCAGCTCCGATTCGGACACGACCGGTATAGGAACATGTATGAGCAAAGTACACAGTCTGAATCTACAGGCGTAGATCTATCTGTTGCAGAAAGGTGGAGTCCGATCAGACACGTTCTCGCAGAGGAATGCAGCAAGGCATGTGCCCAGTTCTTTTGTTTGTTAGATGTTGAATTAAGGTTAAAAGCCGATTGCACCGTGTTACCAATAGCTGACCATAGCCGCAAATAGGCTCTATCGATAGAGCGGAGATTATGAACAACATATCACACCACCAAGTACACAGAAAGTGTTCATCAGGCACACTCGAACCTGCCGTTTCCGGACCGAAATCCGAGCTACCACAACACAACACCGGTCTTTTCTCCCAACCGGTCTGATCGACCTGGACTGAAATTTCGAGGGAAGAACGGCGAGAGGATGGTGGAGGCGGTTCTATCGACAGATAAAATCTAGAAAATTATTTCATGTTGACCATCTCGGCTCAAGCCAGGGCTCACTTCAAACTCGCACTACTCGACCGTTGGTGATCTGAAACCGACCGTTATTTCTGCATCGGGTTAACAAACAAACCGTGGTTCCGGCGCACGGGCCACCTCTCGGCCGAGAAAATGAAGGTCACCCGATTCGGGAGGTCTCGACGGTTTCCGGTAGAGAATTGGATGCTGAGTATGGGACAGACCCGATCTCCACGTGGCGACGTCCTATCGCCGAGAAATCGAGCTTTCCGATTCCAGCCCCGAGCACGAACCACCAGCTGGTATCATAGTATGAAAACCGACACATCGGCTGATAGAGTAGGTCAAGACCTTTCGAACGGTACCACATTGAAGGCCATCGGACCGGCCATTGAGGAGATATGGCCTCTGGAAGATTGGTAGTGGTCGATTGGCGGGAGAGACTGCAGCTCCGATTCGGACACGACCGGTATAGGAACATGTATGAGCAAAGTACACAGTCTGAATCTACAGGCGTAGATCTATCTGTTGCAGAAAGGTGGAGTCCGATCAGACACGTTCTCGCAGAGGAATGCAGCAAGGCATGTGCCCAGTTCTTTTGTTTGTTAGATGTTGAATTAAGGTTAAAAGCCGATTGCACCGTGTTACCAATAGCTGACCATAGCCGCAAATAGGCTCTATCGATAGAGCGGAGGATTATGAACAACATATCACACCACCAAGTACACAGAAAGTGTTCATCAGGCACACTCGAACCTGCCGTTTCCGGACCGAAATCCGAGCTACCACAACACAACACCGGTCTTTTCTCCCAACCGGTCTGATCGACCTGGACTGAAATTTCGAGGGAAGAACGGCGAGAGGATGGTGGAGGCGTTCTATCGACAGATAAAATCTAGAAAATTATTTCATGTTGACCATCTCGGCTCAAGCCAGGGCTCACTTCAAACTCGCACTACTCGACCGTTGGTGATCTGAAACCGACCGTTATTTCTGCATCGGGTTAACAAACAAACCGTGGTTCCGGCGCACGGGCCACCTCTCGGCCGAGAAAATGAAGGTCACCCGATTCGGGAGGTCTCGACGGTTTCCGGTAGAGAATTGGATGCTGAGTATGGGACAGACCCGATCTCCACGTGGCGACGTCCTATCGCCGAGAAATCGAGCTTTCCGATTCCAGCCCCGAGCACGAACCACCAGCTGGTATCATAGTATGAAAACCGACACATCGGCTGATAGAGTAGGTCAAGACCTTTCGAACGGTACCACATTGAAGGCCATCGGACCGGCCATTGAGGAGATATGGCCTCTGGAAGATTGGTAGTGGTCGATTGGCGGGAGAGACTGCAGCTCCGATTCGGACACGACCGGTATAGGAACATGTATGAGCAAAGTACACAGTCTGAATCTACAGGCGTAGATCTATCTGTTGCAGAAAGGTGGAGTCCGATCAGACACGTTCTCGCAGAGGAATGCAGCAAGGCATGTGCCCAGTTCTTTTGTTTGTTAGATGTTGAATTAAGGTTAAAAGCCGATTGCACCGTGTTACCAATAGCTGACCATAGCCGCAAATAGGCTCTATCGATAGAGCGGAGGATTATGAACAACATATCACACCACCAAGTACACAGAAAGTGTTCATCAGGCACACTCGAACCTGCCGTTTCCGGACCGAAATCCGAGCTACCACAACACAACACCGGTCTTTTCTCCCAACCGGTCTGATCACCTGGACTGAAATTTCGAGGGAAGAACGGCGAGAGGATGGTGGAGGCGGTTCTATCGACAGATAAAATCTAGAAAATTATTTCATGTTGACCATCTCGGCTCAAGCCAGGGCTCACTTCAAACTCGCACTACTCGACCGTTGGTGATCTGAAACCGACCGTTATTTCTGCATCGGGTTAACAAACAAACCGTGGTTCCGGCGCACGGGCCACCTCTCGGCCGAGAAAATGAAGGTCACCCGATTCGGGAGGTCTCGACGGTTTCCGGTAGAGAATTGGATGCTGAGTATGGGACAGACCCGATCTCCACGTGGCGACGTCCTATCGCCGAGAAATCGAGCTTTCCGATTCCAGCCCCGAGCACGAACCACCAGCTGGTATCATAGTATGAAAACCGACACATCGGCTGATAGAGTAGGTCAAGACCTTTCGAACGGTACCACATTGAAGGCCATCGGACCGGCCATTGAGGAGATATGGCCTCTGGAAGATTGGTAGTGGTCGATTGGCGGGAGAGACTGCAGCTCCGATTCGGACACGACCGGTATAGGAACATGTATGAGCAAAGTACACAGTCTGAATCTACAGGCGTAGATCTATCTGTTGCAGAAAGGTGGAGTCCGATCAGACACGTTCTCGCAGAGGAATGCAGCAAGGCATGTGCCCAGTTCTTTTGTTTGTTAGATGTTGAATTAAGGTTAAAAGCCGATTGCACCGTGTTACCAATAGCTGACCATAGCCGCAAATAGGCTCTATCGATAGAGCGGAGGATTATGAACAACATATCACACCACCAAGTACACAGAAAGTGTTCATCAGGCACACTCGAACCTGCCGTTTCCGGACCGAAATCCGAGCTACCACAACACAACACCGGTCTTTTCTCCCAACCGGTCTGATCACCTGGACTGAAATTTCGAGGGAAGAACGGCGAGAGGATGGTGGAGGCGCTTCTATCGACAGATAAAATCTAGAAAATTATTTCATGTTGACCATCTCGGCTCAAGCCAGGGCTCACTTCAAACTCGCACTACTCGACCGTTGGTGATCTGAAACCGACCGTTATTTCTGCATCGGGTTAACAAACAAACCGTGGTTCCGGCGCACGGGCCACCTCTCGGCCGAGAAAATGAAGGTCACCCGATTCGGGAGGTCTCGACGGTTTCCGGTAGAGAATTGGATGCTGAGTATGGGACAGACCCGATCTCCACGTGGCGACGTCCTATCGCCGAGAAATCGAGCTTTCCGATTCCAGCCCCGAGCACGAACCACCAGCTGGTATCATAGTATGAAAACCGACACATCGGCTGATAGAGTAGGTCAAGACCTTTCGAACGGTACCACATTGAAGGCCATCGGACCGGCCATTGAGGAGATATGGCCTCTGGAAGATTGGTAGTGGTCGATTGGCGGGAGAGACTGCAGCTCCGATTCGGACACGACCGGTATAGGAACATGTATGAGCAAAGTACACAGTCTGAATCTACAGGCGTAGATCTATCTGTTGCAGAAAGGTGGAGTCCGATCAGACACGTTCTCGCAGAGGAATGCAGCAAGGCATGTGCCCAGTTCTTTTGTTTGTTAGATGTTGAATTAAGGTTAAAAGCCGATTGCACCGTGTTACCAATAGCTGACCATAGCCGCAAATAGGCTCTATCGATAGAGCGGAGGATTATGAACAACATATCACACCACCAAGTACACAGAAAGTGTTCATCAGGCACACTCGAACCTGCCGTTTCCGGACCGAAATCCGAGCTACCACAACACAACACCGGTCTTTTCTCCCAACCGGTCTGATCACCTGGACTGAAATTTCGAGGGAAGAACGGCGAGAGGATGGTGGAGGCGCTTCTATCGACAGATAAAATCTAGAAAATTATTTCATGTTGACCATCTCGGCTCAAGCCAGGGCTCACTTCAAACTCGCACTACTCGACCGTTGGTGATCTGAAACCGACCGTTATTTCTGCATCGGGTTAACAAACAAACCGTGGTTCCGGCGCACGGGCCACCTCTGGAAAAAAAAAAAAAAAAAAAAAAAAAAAAAAAAACGACACCTCCACACCCACCACAACTTCTTTCCACACATTATAAACGACAATCCTAACGTGACAGTAGGATACCTCTTCCAATCGCCTTGCTTTCACAGGCTTCTGTCTGGAAATTGAATGTGTTGGTGAAAATACTTGCTTGCTGTGAAGTTCACCCAGGTACTGTGAGTGGTGAGCCTCAGTAAAAAAATGCAAATGGATCCACTGGACATTCGCTGGACATTCACTGTACGAATAGGGGACAGTGGACTGGTTGTAGATCAATCCCGGGTTCATACTGGACCTTTCGAGGACCGACGTAAATCGGTCCCCTTTTAGGCCAGGAATAGGAGCAGAGAAGGAGGCGAACGGAGCAGAACTGGTTCCTAACTACTTTCAATGATATGAGGTGAAAAGTTTTCTTTGGTATATGATGGTTGATTGCAAGAAAATGGAGCTCCATTCTTTTGATTTCCCTTTCTTCAGTGAGGTGCGCAACTGCCCATACTCCATAGCAACTCGTTCCTATCAGATCGTGCAGAAAATACAGTCTTCCCCGTGGAGGACAGCTCTTCAACACTTCGTCTATCTGCGGCACTGGCACATGTTCACAGCTTGGGGACG
This sequence comes from Tilletia indica, assembly GCA_001689995.1. Lineage (NCBI taxonomy): Eukaryota > Fungi > Basidiomycota > Exobasidiomycetes > Tilletiales > Tilletiaceae > Tilletia > Tilletia indica. The sequence continues at coordinate 72,174 of MAPW01000115.1, forward strand.
TATACGGTATATGTGGATGATTTGGAAGCCTCGGCGCAGTTCAAACTGCTGAACTCCTCCTGTGATTTGAGGTTAAAGATCTTTGTTGTTTACGTACAAAATAATCTCCTGAAATTTGGGATATGTCTAATTCCGAAAAAATAGCATAGTGGTCGGATAGGATTCTTCTCATCCGCCGTCGCTGGTTCGAATCGTGGACGAATCCTGTTCTCATTTTTTCTACGAGTATGGGCCGAATGAGATGAGTTTTTTGGTGCGGAGACAGGCGACAGCCCCCAGAAAAGCCCATAAATCCATTACTGGTCCACTAAACCAGGATCAAAGCCGGCGAAACTAGTGAAACTCAGGTTAAAAACGGATTCCCCGGACTTTTAACGGACTCTCCAGAATTCCTCCAAACAGCGTCCAGACACAATCCCAGAATACTCCAGTACGAGACAGCAGCGCTCCACTATTAACCCGTACGATCCGCTTGCATTTTTTACTGAGGGTGAGCGGTGAGTGGTGCTGCGCTTGCAGACCTCGGAGTCTTAATTTTCATAGAACCACAGCTTGAACCAACACTTTTGCCTGCGGATGTATTGACCATAACACCTTTGCTCACAACACAAGATAGCCTGGAGGCTGGAATTCGGCATGGTATTACTCTCTGTACATATGAAACCTGAGCATTTGTCCGCATCGAAAACAAATCATTTGGTGAAGAGTTAGTATTGCTGTGTGTTTTGATGTGTTGCTGAAGATGTGTGGTGGGAGAGTTATCGTTGCGCAACGACAGTTGAAGCTCGGCCGAGGAGGGCCCCCTCCCCAACGGCAACGACACAACATTGGGATACTGGGATGGGAAGGAAACAACAAAACAAAGCAAAAGTTCGGGACAGTAACAGGACGGCCAAGCTTGAAAGATTCATTCAATGCCGGAAACACGGTTCATCGAAAGAAAAAGGTAGTCAGTAAGAAATTGTCGTGAATGACCCTCGGCCGAGATCTGAAAACGGGTTCTATAACCCCAAACTATAAGTCTGGGAAACAGGTTTTTTAAGAAACCCACATGATGGTTAGGGACTTAGGAGGTTAGGGTCTCAATTCCGGTCACCTCAACGGGAGACTTTGATGGGACAAAACTTCGGATTCATTTGCCGGACAGAGCTCCGGGCTCCGGGTGATTCTAATCCACTCCCCGGGCGAACGTTCGCCCCATTACGATTTGTAATGTCAGTGCGTCTACCATTACAAAACGTCCCAAAATCCTGATGTGGGAAGACGCTTCACCAAACCCCCTCGTACTCAGCAACGTACTGAACAACCTATACCTAGATTTGGATGGTAGACGCAAAGGTATCTCACGTACCACCATGTAAATTTTCAGGACGTTTGAAAGCGTTGAAGGGATGGTCACTCGAGTGGTGAGTGACGAAGGGGGCGAACGTCTTCGAATTCGCCCGGGGGAGTGGATTAGAATTCCCCCCGGGCTCCGGCTTTGTGTTTCGCGTGGTCCGCTCGCACGGGTGCGGAGATTCAGTCGCTGGAATGTCCTCTTGTACCCACCTATGGAAGTACGATACATAACGCTTGCAACTCTTCACTCCGTTACTCCTACACATCTCCTTGTCGCTCCTCTTGATCTTTCGCAAGTCTCTTCTGCACCGCTCCTTTTCCTCGACCCTTTCCCCCTTCGCTTGCGACCTCGGCCTACTGGGCATGACCTCGGCCGCTCATCTCCGCCAGACATCGACCCAACACCTCTCCACCGTTCCCGTTTCGGCGCCAGGCCCGTCCTCCTCAACAGCCATCGACATGTCACTCACGCCGCTCACCTCCCACAAGTATTCCGTCATTCTCCCTACGTACAATGAGAGGCGCAACTTGCCAGTCATCGTATACTTGCTCTGCAACATGTTCAACCAGAACGGCCTCGAATACGAGCTGATCATCGTCGATGATGCCTCGCCTGACGGGACTCAAGACATCGCGCGGCAGCTCGCCGTCGTGTACGGACAGGATCGGATTGTTCTTCGCCCGCGCGCAGGCAAGCTCGGTCTTGGGTGAGTTCAATCCTTTCCTCCACGCATCACTGGAGCGCTCTCTGACTTGGCCCCTCCACCTCGATCCTGTTCGGGCTCTTGAACAGCACGGCCTACGTACACGGTCTCACACATTGCACTGGTGATTTCGTCATCATCATGGACGCCGACTTCTCACACCATGTATGTGTTTCCGCTACACCGTTTCTGTCCGCGCAACTTTCTGATTGTCGCCCCTTCTGCTCCAGCCCAAATTCATCCCAGACATGATCGCCCTGCAAGCGCGCAAGAATCTCGACATAGTTCAAGGTACCAGGTACTCGGGCCCCTCAACCGGCGCAGGCGTATATGGCTGGAACCTCAAACGGAAACTTGTCAGCCGAGGTGCCAATCTCCTTTCCAGTTTTGTCCTCGCCCAGATACTTCAGACGTCACCGGCTCCTTCCGGTGAGTTGGTAGTCACGCACATGAGCTCACAGTGCAATGGAAGGCTGACACGGTTTTGATGTCTCCCTGGTCAGGCTGTACAAGCGACCAGTGATCGAGCGCGTCATTCGCGAAGTCACTTCGAAAGGATACGTGTTCCAGATGGAGATCCTGGTCCGTGCCAAAGCCGCGGGTTACACCGTTGGTGAGGTTCCCATCACGTTCTGCGACGAGTCTTCGGCGAGAGCAAGGTAAGTTTCTCCGCAGAGTATGCCCTCTCAATTCCTGCCTCCGTCCAGAATACTCATGTCTTCGATCGTTCCTTTGCAGCTCGGAGGAGATGAAATTGTGCAGTACGCGCGGGCGTTTGGAACCTCTTCATGACGGTTTAAAGGCGGATCGCACATGCCGAATGCCTGTTTTTTCTAGCTTTGTCACGCTTCGCGAACGGGTGGTAACTATACTTTTACAAGGAACTCTTTTCGTCCCTGTTTTCGTCGACTGAGTCGCAAACACTGAGTTTGCGCTTGAAGGCCGCATCTCAATTTTTTGTTTTCAGAAAGGTCATTGGTACGCCTGCGATCAAGGTTGTGCTCGTCCTTTATCCTTCTCTCGTAGCCGATCCTTATTGCCCAGCTCGAGATCATGCTCTCGCTCGCGAGTGTAGTAGTCCCTCTCCCGTCCGAGTCCCGGTTGCGAACGGACTGTTGCCTTTCCCTCGGTTTTGCTGCGGCGCTAGTGGAAGAAGATTGGCGATGCGTGTCTGCTGCCCGTGCGGTAGACCTGGATGTAGACGACGTCGATGAGGTGAAGGAAATCTGGGAGCGTTTGCCAGGCGCCTGTGCAGCTTGCTTCTCTTCCGTAATGCGCTTTTGCTCTTCGGCTGCAGAAAGTTATTGACCCGTCAGCGAAGGCACAGTGTCCTGTGAGAGACGTTGACTGGCATCTAGCCGCACTTACCAATACTACGGGCGTCCCCAAGCTTCAGCAACTTTGCATCGTGCGAGTCCAAGCCCAGGCCTTGTTAGAAACTTGTAGTTGCTGCCGGTCCCACAATGTCGACGAAGGAAACGAGCTTGGCGTAGATATGCGGATTGTGGAAGGCATGTGAGCGCATGAGAGAGCTGTTGAAATGCGTTCCTGACAACTTGAGCGAGTGGAAGTTGGCCAGACGCGACTAACGGGCACAAGAACGGGGTTCAGTATGAGAAGCTCATAGTGGCGACTCCGAAGAGTTCGCATGGGTGGACTCACCTCAAGGTCAGGATTCGCGCCGTCCTGTGGCACGCTCGACAGACCCCATTCTTGGTCCCCATCTGCTCGGGCGGGGGCCAGCACGCGCTTCGATAGGCGGCCTCATACTGCGCAGACGACAGCAATTCGTTGTCTCGGGCGCGCTCTTTGCCCTTGGAGCCAGCTACCGGCGATCGCTGAGGACAGTGAGAAGTGCTTGCACCAGATCCATCTTGAGATCCAGAGGTATATAACGGCATAGAGGCATTTGACCGGCTGCCTACTGCTGAAGCAGTTAACATCGATTCTCCCAGCTTGGAACTACCGGAGGATGATTGGGCAGCCCGCTGTCGGACAACAAGCGGAGAACTGGACAGGCTGCCACCCTTCAACGAAGATGCAACGCGCCCGCCCTTGCTACCTGCAGAAGGCTGGGCAGACGTGGATGAGGAGTTTGAGGTGGCGTCATGAAGTGCCGATGTGCCCTGGAAGTGATGGTGAGGAAAGTCAGCGAGAACCTGGAACGGAAAGGAAAGGAGGTAGCAGTATGTACACGCCGAGCTGGAGGACAGAACGACAAACATCATATGGCTCTCCTCTGTCCCTCTTCGCTCGCCCGACCAAGCTGACCACTTGACTGATCTGCGTCCAACTCGGCGTGTACTTCCTTTGAGCCAGCAGTTGTGTGAGGGTGACCTCGAAACTTCCTGAGCTCGCCACACCGCCCCGACGACTGCATTCAATCACCACTTCAACTGGGTCGCAACTCGATCAGGAAGACGAGGTTGGCATCAGCATTGAGCATGTTCCCTCTGCTCTGAGAATCGGAAGCGGTTTCGATTCTCGCCGTCGTCAAGAACAACACATAACAACGATTTATCGACGAGTCAAGTAACGACTGTACAAGTACGCCTCAAGCACGGGCAAGACAGCCTGGCCATCCCGCTCACAAGCATCACAAATGCTCACGCAAGACGAATTGCGGGACTACCTGAGTCGGTACGATGAAGCACTGTAAGTCTGTCAGCGTGTTCTCCGCCCCGACCGTCCATACTTACGGGGTAGGTCTTCTACAACAGTCAAGTGCGCTCCGAGGCGCATCGAACCTCCAGCGATGTTGTCAATCTGGACCGATGGTACCGGACCACCCTCAGGAACACGCTGAAGAAGCGTAGAGCCGAGAAGGCGCCCTACATGAGCAAGGACGAGATGGTCAAGCTTATGAAATGGAAGCTAGCAGTGAGTCATGCGGATTTTGAAGTACTCTGTCAGTGTGATACAGCCATATTGATTTCAATTTGCCCTTACAGCGCGGGAAGTGGCGGCCCCGGCTCCAGCAATACATCGAGGAACATGCTGAGGAAGAGATCGTAGAGGCGACGCGGGACATGTTCACGGCCCTAGACCAGGACGAGGCAAACTCGTCTGGGTCCAAAGAGCCCATCGCCAGGGACACCCTCAGGAAGCTCACGCAGCTTAGGGGTATAGGACCAGCTACAGCTTCCGCAGTGCTAGCCGCTTACGAGCCGAAACGCTTTCCGTTTCTCTCGGACGAGGCTGCTGTCGGGTTGGCAAGCTTGGGACAAGGCCGATTATACGGAAGCCTTCCTGGAGCGATTCATCGCACGCATGCATGAGCGTGTCGCAGCAGAAGGCTGGGCGGACGTTGATGAGCTTGAACGCGCATGCTTCGCGGGTGGCATCATCAAGAAATATGGCTCTGCAAGTGAGGGTCAGAAGGGCAGGGAGAAGGGCAAGAAGAAGGAGGTGCAGGAGCTGTTCGATGGAATCAAGCACTCTTCTACAGCAGAACAGCGGACCGCCAAATATGCACGGCCAGACGCGGCCACCGCTCACGGAGGCGACAAGCTCAAGGAGGAAGAAGACGAAACCGCCAACCCTGAAGCCTCTTCGAAGGGAAAGGGACGCGCTCACAAGGCGAAGAAGACGAAAAAGGAGGAGGCAGATTTGGACAAGCCAAGCTCCTCAACCAAGAAGAGAAAGGCTACTGATCACTCAACAGCAACGCAGGGAGAGCGCAAGTCCGCCCGCTTGGCCTCCAAGTGATCCATTGCAGCGACAAGATCTTGATGTACATATAAGAGACCCAATAGCAATGAATGCGCATCGGTTTCTATGGTTCTCATGTCCGTGCTCGGAGGGTTTTTCTTGGAGTGCCTCGGATCCTCCTGCATGGACCGATGGCCTCCGCTCGTTGATTCGATGCCTCGTCCATCATCGTGACGCCAGCAGTTCAGCAGGACAAGGAGGTTGTAGGGTAGCGCAGCTCACAGCAAGGCAAATGTCTGAACAGACGATCTATCGCGCGCTATGTCCGCGTGTAGTGGTGCTGTCAAGCCCGGACGTCGCCGCGATCGCCAAGGATAACGGCTGCGAAGACTTTGCCCAGATGCTTAGACCTTTTGAAGCACAAATTCAGAACAGTACGTGCATTTCTTCCCTCCCAAAGTGAAAGGCTTCCGGATCTGAATACGGTGATAAACTGAATGCGTTCTTCTCTTCTGTTGGCTGGACAGTCACGGTACGCACGTCCCAGCTTGCGGCGCGCCCGTGCTCGACCTTTCCACTCCGGATTGACCAGCTCTCGTCGTTCGAGGACGGGACCAACAGCGAAATCAATCGTCACCCCGAAGAGGTACTTGACGCCGTCACTGCACACATCAGCACCCATGCGCGTCGCTGGGATGCCGACGTGCCTCGGATCGAAGTGAAAGAGCGGGCGGACGTGCGACCTGAGCATCTTCAGAGTGAGGCATGGACCCGCACAGCGCATGCTGCAACGCCATATGCTCAAATGTGCTGACTGTTTCTTCTGATATACAGCGCCAGTTGAACAGCTTGCGCCTTGGTTCGCTGATTTTCGAGATCTCATACTGGGCCATCGCGCCGTCAGCGAGCACGAGACGTTTGGTCATCCCGTTGCGAGTAAGTTCGGAGAGCCAACAAGCTTGAAATTACAATTGCTGTGGTTGAAGAAGCTTGCTGATCATCTTTCTCATCACAGTGCTGCTTGCTGTATCTTCGATGTGTGCGGATCCCATGAAAGCCTTTGCTCAGCTCCATGAGCAATCGCAGCAACCAACTGCATACACCCAGCGACCATACATGCACCTCGACGTTTTAAGATATTACCTTATATTGCACGATGTCAGCCGCAGCGGAAAGGATCTCGAACGGTGAGTGCTTCGCCAATCCGGATATCCGGGGAGATCCATGCAAAAGCTCACCTTTTTTTGTTGAATGACAGATCCAAAGAGCTTTTGGATAATGTCCGAACAACGTATGGTCTGAACTGCTGCATTTTGGCCATCAATTCTGCCGGAGAAGGAACGCCAAAATCGGAAGGGTTTTCGACGATGTGGAGTCGCGCCCTACAGCGAGATCCGCGCGCTCCTTTGCTCCGACCCAATATTGCAACGCCACAGCCCCGCAGCCCAGGTACCGGTGGCGGGTTAGGCGTCCCAGAAGAACCATCTCGGTGGTCCACTCCGACGCCCGAATCGCAGGACGATCATCAGCAGGCTGGTACCGCTCCTGCCACTTCTGACAGCCCCACGACCCAAAACATGGACGAAGACGACGCACAGCACACTTTTGGCGCAGCGTTAAATGACGAGGACGTGCGCAGGCTCAAGGCTTTCATGCGAGAATTTGTGGCTCAAAGTTTGGTGCCTCACATGGAGAAGTGCGTACAGGTGTGGAATGAACAGGTGAGTAGTAGCTTTGAATCATCATCTGTTAGTGCTATCGAAATCTGATTGAAATCATCGTCGTCGCTCAGGTTGCTGCCTCACGGAGAGGCATAACGAGTAAACTTTTCGGGGCAGGTCGACGAATGTTTGGTGCCGCTCGTACGGCGCCTGCCACCCAGCCACCTGGCTTTGATGCACATCGTCAAATGTGAGTATTGCCAACTTCTGTCAGGGTGAGGTTCCTGCACCGCTGATGCATTATTCGGACTGGATTTGTCGCAGATACCCGGCCGCGGCCATTGAAGCACTAACGAGAAGACTGGCCGACTTTGCATTCATGACTCGTGACTTGAAGCTGGCCGCAAGCTTGTATGAAATGGTCCGAAAGGACTTTGTTAGTGACAAAGCGTGGAAATACGCCGCCGGTGCCAGTGTGAGTTCTGTCGAGAGTGCGACATGTCCTCGCACACATTCTTAGACGATGATATCTTTTTCAGGAGATGCTCGGTCTATGTCAGCTTCTTCAAGCATCAGCCAATGCGACCGCTTCATCGGCGGAAGCGGAAGCACTGCTCGGCCAGGCGTGCCACGAGTTCTCCTTGGGCAACCACACGCAGCTCTCAGCCATTAGAGCGAGCTTGCTCTTTTATGAGGCCCAACGCAGCATTCGGGACTGGCGAAACGTGGAGCCGGTTCTGATTCGGGCTGCCGGATTCGCTGAAGAGATCTCAAGCGCAATCTTCCTAGAGCAGGCGGCTTTAGCCAATTTACGTCAACCAAAAGCTGCCCTTCGCAAGTTCGCAGTCCGTCTGGTGGTGGCAGGCCATCGATACAACGATTGCGGCCAGAGATACTTATCTCTTCGCTGCTACGCTCAGGCGGCGACCTTCTACCGTGCAAAGGACTGGTGCCTCGTCGCGAATCACATCGAGCACGAGCTCGGAAAGCAGGCTTACTTGGAAGGCAATGCTGATCAAGCGGCCCAACACCTCCTCCGGGTAATTCGGCCCAACGAAGGTAGCACGGTCACAGCGGAGACGTACATTGACGAGCTGCTGTCAGCATTCAAGTATTCGGGAAGCAAAGAGGCCACCGCCAAACCGGCTGAGTTTGCCTTTGAGGTGTTCCCTTCACAGGACTGCTTTTTTGACAACGGTACCGCCGGTGGTAGCATCGAACGGGACGAGGAATGGACGAGGATGGAAGAGCAATTTTTACGAACGGGTTTCGCTTCGGGATCATCTGGGCCAGGTGGGAAAGCGCGCAAGCGGCCACTTCAGTTGACTTCAGCTTCGCAAGATGTCGTTGTTGGAATGAACGGTGAGTGGGTTTGTTGTCATTCGATGTCCGCAGCGCTTTGCTGAAAGTAACGACATTTTTCGCAGAGACCTTGTTCCTGCAGTTGACAGTGCGTAATCCACTGTCAGCCGATCTTGAGCTCAGCGAAATTCGACCGGATATCGTGGAGGAAGGAGTTGATGATCGTAGCGACGCCGATGTTTTGGGATTAAAAGTGGACCAGACTGATTCCATTCGGATACCCGCCCATCAAAGCTGCACAGTGAGTCTTTCGCCGTAGCCACATTGTACGAGTATGGCTTTCAAGTCTCACCATAGTTTGTCTTTTCTTGACAGATCCGATTGCGTGTCGCTGCTGCGAAGATTGGTCGCTATCGAGTACGCGGCGTCTCCTTCACAGTGGCGAACACAATCCCATTCCTCCAGATATTCAACAAGAAAGGCGCGCGACTGTATGCAACAAAGGAGCATAAGACGACGCCGTCGTACGCCGCAGATCGGACATTGGTCGTCAGAGTCCGCGAATCTCGACCACAACTGACAGTTGAGCTCGTTGAGCCGCCTGAATCTCTTCATCACGGCGAGGAGGCTGAAATGACTGCTCGTCTCGTCAATGTTGGACATGACGACATGTACGACATTCGACTTCTTACCAGCGACACCAGTTGTCTCTCTCTCAAGCGACCTAACGATTCGTACGATGCCGGCGCCGACACGCTCGAGCTTTCCGACTCGCTGACTGAAGACGCCCCGGTTGAGATTGCACTACCGTCGTTGAAACTTGGCAAAGGCGAGAGTGTTGAGGTCGTACTACGGGTTCGAGCATCCTCCACCGGACCTCTCGCACTCCGTGGTCTCCTTGTGTACCAGGTGCGTGTCAGCAACGAATGTCCTGAGTCAAGCTACCATTCAACATTGACGCGCGGTCGGTTCTGCTATTACCTCTGCAGAACGAAGCAAACGAGGTCTTCAGCGCTAGAATACAGCACAGCGTACATGTATTGCCTTCGCTTCTGATCACCTCGGACTGCACCTGGCTGAGCGATGACCAGCCAAAAACTCTGCTCGATCTCCATGTGAGTATTGTTGTTTCCCAACAAAGATCCTACGTCCAGCTGAGCCTTGGTGTCTCGAAATAGATCGGCAACGTATCCGCGGAACTACAGGGACTTGGAATCGCTGGTATCACAGCCATTACGACAGACAAGAGAGTACATTTCCCGTCGGACTTGTCTTTAGATGGGTGAGTTGCGGTCAGATCTCTCTTCCTCTGAGCACACTCCCATTCTGACCTTTCCATCACCAGACTCCGGTCCAGCATTGATCCTTCAAGCGCCCTTCGCTTTCCTATTACACTGGGCATAGAAGTCAACGCCGAAGAAGACAACGTGCTCCTTGTCAAACAACTCCGCTCGCTTCTTGGTCGGAAGAAGGACGACAAGGCGATGCCACTCACAGCATATCCACCAAAGTCGGTCCATATTCAACAACTGCAGATTCACTCCTCAGAAGCGATCGCACAGTCCCCTTTCTTGGGGGCTGTCAGGAAAGCGTGGCGTCTACATACACTGAGCAGCGAGTTCAGTGCAGTGAGCGAGCTGGATCGACGACGAGTCTTCCCGCTCTTCGACGTCAGCGAGCTTGATCTGATCATCCATTGGGAACAATCGAAATCAGATGATCCCTCCTCGCCACGCCGCTATGGGTCTATTCCATTATTCGGTATCCGACTGGGTCCACTGCGCAATCGTCTGGAAACGCTGACGGACGGAGGCAAGAACATCCGAAGTCTCTACGCCGAGACTGCTAAGGAACAGGCTGCGGTGCTTAATAACCTCCTGACCAGCTCTCTCGGCGTGACTGAGAATCCGGTCATGATCACACTCTTGGCCGAGGGATCGTTGCGCATGGTTTCGAGCGAGGGTGAGTAAGAAGTAGCGTCAGCAAGAATGACAGACGTCGCAGTCGCATTGACCGGTCCTCTTCTTCCTCGTCTTCAGCGCCGCGCGAGTGCCAGTCAGTTTCAAGCTGCGCAACCTATCGGATCGCCAAAGAGCCAGCTTCCGCCTCACTTTACTACAGAGCGACGAGGATGCGGATACACCATTAGCCATTGCACCCTGGGTAGGCCGAGCATCGTTCCGAGGCTCATTGGAGGCAGGAGCATCGCGCGTGGTGACGGCCTCGATGCTGGTTGAATCACCTTCTATTGTGAGCAGCGGGCTCTGGTCGGGCGAGATTCGGGTGGAAGGGGGCATCAGTGGTAGCGGGTCGTCCTTCGTGATTGCGGGTACAGATCGCGTGTTCGTCAATATGCAGCAGAGCAGCACATGATCCTCATCTCTCTCTTACATGTACCCTTGCTCGATCTCGGCTATTATTAGATTGCATGTAAATCAGAATGTCAATTGCCAGAGCGATATTCTGCCATCTCTACATCCACAGGCAAGCAAGCTGTGGGGTGGACTTTGTTGCGAATGTTGTGCATCACTGTCATCAGAGTCGGATTCCGAGTCCTCCTCCTCCTCCTCTTCCACAGTCGCTGCTTTGGAGGGGATCTGGAAAGCGACAGATTGGACTGTGTTCTTGTGGTAGTCCAGCACGGCGAGCGGCCGGAAGTCGTGTGTGTCATAGATGCGCACGCTGAGTATGAGGGTGCAAATGATCAGCAATGTGAAAGGCTTGATGAGACAGTTGATAGAACGTACTTTCCATCCCATCCTCCGAAAACACCTATTCTGCTGTCTTCGCTGATGGTGATGCTTGCCTTTCCTTGCCGCTGTGTCTTGTGCGAGACTGGACGTGGTGAATCCTGCCCTTCCTGCTGGAGGATCAGCAGAGGTCAGGCAACGGGACTGAGGTGAATAAAAACAGGCAAAAAGACGTGAGGAAGAAGAGGGAAAGCAACATACCTTGGGGAACAAGTCGTATCGAACGATCCTGTCATCAGCGCTAGCAGAGAGGGCAAAAGCGAAGTCTGGCGATAGGGAGAGCGCCATCACTGCAAAAATGGTGAAACACATATGTGCATGAGTAGGAGAGTTCTTCATGATCGTTCATAGAAGTGCTGGCGTACCTGGCTCGTGATGTTCCTTAAAGGACCAGAGGGTTTGACACTTTCTTGACGTCAGATCCAAGATACGGAGAGAGACAGTCCCGTCTTCGTAGCCCGCTAGAAGGCACACGTCCGTCGAGACATCATCGCCTGATAGCTGGTTCTCAGAGCCCGGCGTGTAGAAAAGATGCACTGCCATCAGAATAGCTGACGGATGGCGATGTGAAGGCAAAGAGAGTGTAAGCCGGGCAGAAGTCTGGCGCGTTGGATTCGGGAAACTTACGCGGTCTGTTCGAGCGGTCCACCACGGAAGGTCGGCCAATAGCTTCGAATATTCTCTTTTTCGCAGGCATCTCGTAGATGTCAATCTGTGAAAGGAGATGTGTGTGGTCAGATCGTCTGCCAACCCTCTCTGTGCGGGTGCCCAACGCAGATTACTACTCACCCACGCTGTCTCGATGGTATGTGGGACTGCCAATAAAAAAGGTTGCACAGTCCGCTGAGAAGACGAGCCCTGATCCGAGGCGGACTTGACTTTGAGCAAGGCGAAGGAGCAGTAGTTGAGCGCATTCACCTCAAGAGTGAGAATGCACTCCGGCTTGGGCAAGGAAGCCATCAGATTGGCGGCGATGGGTAGTTCGACTCGCACTGCCACCGTCTGTCCAATGACACCCGTCTCTTGCGCTTCGTCCTCATCGCCGCGTTCTTTCCACATCCTGATTGTGTTGTCGCGGCCATGTCTGTGGAGAGCAAGGCAAAGGAACATACATAGGTCAACAACATCTTTGACAACAGCAGGACGCATAGAAGGGACTCACGTCAGAATGAAGCCGTCATGCTCGGCCACGGTCAGGATGATGTCGGAGTGAGCCTGCCAGAAAGCTCGGGGCCGATACGAGCGCAGATCTGTCAGGGATACTCTTCCATCGCCATCGCCAGAGAGCAGACACGCCGACCTCGACCTCGACCTCGTCCTTGGACTGGCAAAGGCAAGAGCATGGATACTTGCAGGGGCGTGATGGCGAAGGATCCAACGAGGCTTCGCACTTCGATTCGAGCTCATCCTGCCTTCCTCTTTCGCTCGCTTGACCTCGACCTCGACCTCGACCTCATTCTCGACGGCCTGAAGCTCATCCACCGCGAGAACAAAGGGAAGCTATCTAATCTAATCGTGGCTCGCTTCACAGTCAGCACCTCATCGTCTCAAGAAGAACGCCGCCTTGGTTCGCAGAGTTCGCACGCAAGTCTCCATCACAGGAACTCAACCTCGTCCGGCTGCGCTTCCACATCGACGTCCGCAGCGAAATCTCAAAGATGAGCGCCCTTCCCAAAGCCGGCTTTCCGCATGTGATGATGGCAGCTGCTCGCATCACCGCAGCGCCGGGTCGAGCGGCGGCAAAACAACTTCGAACCCACAGCAGTACTGCTTCCAGGCCGACGGGATCAACATCCAGGAATACCGCGGCAGTGGCAGCACTGGGAGTGGTGGCAGCAGGCTCAGCTTTGATTCTCTACGGCAGCTCATCGGATTCGCGCAAAGTTCACTGTGAGGCGTCTTCGGGAGCGGCAACGGCGAAGGGCTCCAACTACGCCTACTCATACACCAAGGATGGAAGGGCTACCACCGGACGATCAGGCGCACCTGATATCTCCCATCTGAACCTGAGCGACATCAACGACACCTCCAAGCCGATGCGCGTCCGTATGGAGTCGTACATCAAGGAACTACAGCACCGCATTGTCACCGCTCTTGGCGCCGAAGAGGTCGAGGGTCATTTTATCGTTGACTCCTGGCTGCGCAAGGAAGGCGGGGAGGGTATCTCCTGCGTTCTTCAAGATGGAAAGACGTTCGAGAAGGCCGGTGTGAATATCAGCGTCGTCCACGGCAAGTTGCCTCCCGCTGCCATTCGACAGATGTCTGCAGATCACGCAGGACTACAGGAACGCACCAGCTACAAGCTCGATGGCCCTGATGCTGAAGTCGACGGACTGCCCTTCTATGCCGCGGGTCTCTCCCTCGTCGTACATCCTGCCAACCCCTTTGCGCCCACTGTCCACTTCAACTACCGCTACTTTGAGCTCACTCACCCACCCACACTCAAGGATGGCAGTCCCAACCCGCGCTACGTAGAAGCGAAAGCCAACGGAACCGAACAGGAACCCGTAGCGTGGTGGTTCGGCGGTGGGACAGATCTGACCCCAATCTACCTCTTTGATGAGGACGCAAAGCACTTCCACCAGACTCTCAAGACGGCGGCTGACTCGAACGACCCGGCTTTCTATCCTGCTTGGAAGAAATGGTGCGACGATTACTTCCTGATCCCTCATCGAAAGGAGCGACGAGGCGTGGGCGGCATCTTCTTTGACGACTTGACGCTGCCCGATTCGACCTTGTCGATCAGCAGTGGCAAGAATGCCGCACAGCGAACGTCCTTCATCCCGCTCAGTGATGGGAAGAAAGGCGCCGCTGCCGCCGCTCGAGGTCCCATCACGAGTTCTGAACAACACGGAAAGGAATCGCTCTTCCGAACCGTCCGATCCATGGGTGATGCCTTCTTGCCAGCCTACCTTCCTCTCCTCCAACGCCGCAAGTCGACACCATACACGGAAGCTCATGAGCGATGGCAGGCTCTCCGACGCGGGCGATATGTCGAGTTCAACCTTGTCTACGACCGGGGTACCAAGTTCGGATTGCAGACGCCTGGAGCGAGGATTGAGAGCATCTTGATGAGTTTGCCTCTCAAGGCGCGGTGGGAATACATGGAGAAGTACAGTGGGGCTGGGTGGGCTGAGGTGGATGCTGAGGACCGGGAAGGGAGTGAGGAGGCCAAGACACAGAAAGTGTTGAGGGAACCTAGGGAGTGGGTATAAGCCTTCTCCTCATCTACACACGTCGACGACCGCATCAGCAATCGACAGAGTAAGCTGTGGAGATGTCATTGTCGCACCACTTCGACTATATCATCCTTCCGAGGATTAACACTTCTTTGTGCTCGAGAAAAAACAACTGCAATTGAAGTCTGACTCAGACAATCACCTCTCTTGAATAATGCTACAGATGGGACACGGCGTGCTGCAGACGATTCCGATGTCATCTCGGTGAGGGAGCAGACGGCAAAGTGGGCATCTTGGATGGTACAGCAGGCATGTTGAGCTCCTTGGCGCGTTGGAGTGCAGCACGTTTGTTCAATGCGTCCTTTCGCATGGCGAAGTAGTCCTTGTGCAGTTGGTAGTGTTCATGTTGGCCCGGTGGTAATGCTGGAGCGAGTGGAGGCGTGGCAATAGCTGAAGCCGATGGATCGGACGGAGAAGGCGAGGAAGTCATGGCTGAAGTGGCTAGGGAGGATACGGCTGAAGCTGCGGTTCCTGCGGCACCCGCGACGGTCGATAACCAACCTTTCGCCTCTTTTTCCTTCTCCTTCTCTTTAGCGGCGGCGGCCGACTTTTCCCGCTCCTCTTTCGCCTTCTGCCGATCCTTCCACTCCTGCGTGACTTTATCTATCTCCTCCTTGCTGACCTTGTCCGGCAGTCGTCCAGGTACGTCGCCCCCCGCGGCCGACGCTTCTCCTGGAGTAGGAAGCCGATTTGCGAAATGTCGATCGGCAAGGTGTGTTGTGCAGACGTAGAAGAAGTCGTGGGTTGGTATCGAGACGCTGACGAGGACGACGGGCGAAGGACGGTAGCAGACGAGGCAGGACTTGGGCGTCCCCGCGAGACGACGGACGTAGTGGTTTGATATCTGGGGGACAAACCTCAAGACTTTAGTAATACTTTCGCCTTCTATGACTTTCTTGTCGGCAAGTGAACTCACTCTAGGAGGTTGAGCCATGGTTGTTGCAGTACATATGATGGGAGCGCTGAGTGTGGCAGGGAGACGAGGTCAAATATGAGCGGGACGATGACCTTGCTGATGATGGTTGTCGTGTGCAAGGATCTCGTTGATGTTCTCGACCTCATGTTCAAGGCCGTCGACCTCGTTCAGCTCAGCATCGGACACCGCATACATTCCCCTCCTCGCCATCTGTTCGTCTCTCTTTCCCATACACAATCAGTGCCAGGCAGTGCTGTGAGTCGATCCACAAAAAGTGATATGCTCCTCTTTGATAAGGCGGCGCCAGTCAGTGAGCTGACACCTTCTGATCTGCCTTCGTCAGGACTACTCAGAAGACGATGGCATTCCCTCCAGCCGTGCTCTTGATCCGGCACGCCCCTTCGCCCTCGCTCTCGCTCTTTGTGGGTTGCGAATGACGGTAGAGGATGACAGAATGCGTCCATTCGGGCCCCATGAAGCGCGAGGTATAGGAGAGCATGCATGTATGCGTACTCGCTGAGCGTGGTGGGCAGGCTTCGGTCGCACGACATCCCGAGGCCCAGCAAATGTCAGCATGCAGCGCTGAAGACAACCGCGGTCATTCCCCAAGCAAGAAGGGCAGCATGGGCGATCAACTTGGCTCTGTGTCCACGTCCCAAACTCCCAGCTCTCCTGCAGCCGCCGTCATGCCTGATGGCGATCCCAACCGGCCCCCGGCTTCTTCTTCTCCTTCCGACCCGGTCATGATGACAGGCGACAGCTGCCCCCGAGCTTGGACCACTTCGAATGGAAAAAGTTCCCATCATGACAGCCATCTTCGAAGATTGTTGACGGCAACCACCACATACCTTTGCAGCAAGAAAGAACTTCTTCCAACTCTTCCTTCAATCATGCCCGTCTACGATCTCGTTGTTGCTGGTGCGACCGGCTTCGTCGGTAAGCTGGTAAGTTTCTCGTCCTTGTGCGTTGTTCTGAAGCCCAGCTGACAAAATTTCCAAACATGCATCTCACAGGTCGTCAAGTACCTCGTCTCCCACCCAGAAAAGCCCACTTCGCCATTGCTGGTCGATCGCGCCAGCGCCTTGAAGCCTTCGTCAAGGAATTCAACCTGGACCAGTCCTCCGTAGGCTTGATTGAGGTCAACACTCGTGACCCTGCCAGTGTGCAGAACCTTGTCTCCCAGGCTCGGGTCATAATCAACTTGGCTGGGCCATACCATGCGTATGGAGCTGCGAACGTGGTCAAAGCTTGTGCTGAGAGCGAACGCGGGTTGGTTATGTCGACCTTACCGGGTAAGTCATTGGCTCATCTTCACATCCCTCTTAGTTCCTTCCTTCTTGCTCACACCATCCTGCTCTGGTCGTCGAATGGATTTTTCCCAGTGAATCTTTCTTCTACCGCGACATCATCAAGTATCACGCCACGGCCAAGAAGAATGGATCCATCATCATCCTTCTGCCGGCTTTGACTGTGAGCGCAAAAAAATCCGACCCCCGTAGTGCTTGAATGGCACACGAACTGAACAAGCTCTTTTGGCTCGGTGGTACCTCCAACAGCGATCCCCTTCGATCTCTCCGTCTACCTCGGCGTCCAAGCATACAAGAAGGCTGTCGGTGGCAAGACGCCTTCTTGCCTGGAGGCTACCATGGCCTGGAAGATCGGCGGTGGAATCAGCAAGGGTACCATCTCAAGTTTGGCGGACATCGCCGAGTTCGCGCCTAACACCCTCGGACCTCACCCTGCCGACCTCCTCTCGCCCAGTAAGTTTGATTGTTCTCTTGCTGGAAGCACGGATTTCACTCACACCCACTCTGTTCTTGCCTCCGTTCCCGTAGTCAAAGGAGGGCGTTCTTCCAACCCTATCGGCAAGTTGAGCCAACCCAGCTCTCGGTCGTGGGGCCGGGATGGCCTCTCCTTTCCTCGCTCACAACGGTCGGATCATCCTTCGCTCCGCCGCTCTGCTCGAGAGGGACAACCCAGACAAAGCCTACGGCAAAGCCGCCAAGTTCCACTACCACGAGTCCATGACAGTGCCATACGTCATTGTGGCCTACATCGCGTCGTTCATCTTGCAGATGAGCACGCTTTTCATGCGGTTGAGTGTGGGACGGTGGCTGATCAGGAACGTGATCCCGGACAACTCGGGACCTTCGCAGCGGACGATGGAGAATGGGTTCTTCTCGTCTCGGACCGTCGTGCGTGCTCAGCAGACACCTAGCCGCCCGGGCGCGGCCAGTAGTGGCAGCAGCAACGTCTCGGACAAGGCCGTCCTGGTCAAGATGGGGTTCAAGGGCGATCCTGGATACCTCACCACGGCCAAGATGGTCGTCGAGATGGCACTGCTGATTGCCGAGAAGGAGAAGTTGCCAGAGTCTTCTCGCAGTGGTGGAATTCTTACGGCTGCTTCTGTTGGTGGAGAGCTCGTAGCAGAGCGATTCACGAAATATGCCGGGTTCGAGATCACGACGGAGGAGCTCTAGATACCATTGTTCACGGTCAACTGTTTCTCTTTTTGGTTTACATACCCGCTCTCTCACCACTTTTGTCGCACAAGTATTTACATTCGTCGTTCTCTCCAAAATGAATGTGTTCTTCCCTTCTGTTTCGCAATAGATAGTTGCAAGGATGATTGACGAGATACGAACAGTGTGAAGGGTACAGAATACGACGAGTAGTAAATGTCATGGGTTGTAGTTTAATGGACGTGATAACGCGTTCCTACACTGCGGGTTCCTCGCCTAGCTTCCCAGAGGCGATGATCTCTCCATCCAACTCCTTGGCAACTTCGTCCCCGTACTTCTTGAGTGCGTCCAGATCGGTTCCGATGAGCGAGACCTCGACGTGCTGGAACAACTTGGGGTACGAGCCGACCTTGATATCCTCCGCCTTGACGCGCTCGGCAAGCTTGGTGAGGAAGGGCGCGATGGAGGACTCTGGCAACTTGGTGCGAACCAGGACGCGGTAAGGACGGGGTGCGTCTTTGTCGATTGAGATGTATGGGACGAGACCGTCGAGCAGAGCCTCGAAGAGACGGGGTACGCCGGGTAGGATGCAGAGCTTGCCTGCCATGCGGACAACAGGGACCCAGAGGTTGGTGTGGGGAAGATGACCTCGACGTTCTTAGAGGGGAAGAGGGCCATTCTGCGGAGGAAAAGTTGCTCGTCAGGGGATGTAATTTACTTGGAACAAAGATCTGAGTGAGCTCACCTTCTGCGTGCGGTGATCATCTGTGAGAAAGCGAGACAAGAACAATGTGTCCGCGAGCGTCAGCTTCGTGGCCTAGAACGTACAGCCCAAAGAAAGGCGGAGACTCACCTCTTCCGTCTGGTCAGGCAGATTCCTCCGCTTGTTGAGCTCCGTCATCCTGCGCAGCGTCTCGTCGTGATATTGGAGAGGCTCAGCCTCGAAAGCCTTTGCAATCGACTCATACGTGATGTCGTCGTGCGTAGGACCGATCCCACCACTGGTGATGACCAAGTCATACTGCTCGGTCATTCTCCGCGCAGCTTCCACGATCTCGTCGGTATCATCGGCTATGACCTCGATGCGCTTGAGGGTGATGCCGAGGTTGAAGCAGAGCTTTGCAAAGTAGTTGCTGTTGGAGTCGCGCGTCTTGCCTCCGAGAACTTCGTCGCCGATGATGATGCAGCCTGCTGTTCGGACAAAGCTGCCGTTGCTGGCAGGGACGGGTGACTTGTCGAATGTGATGGGTGGGAGTTGACTCTGAGGAGAGGGTGGGGCGGGTGCAGCTGCAGTTGCTGTTGCGCGTGATGGTTGGCTCATGGTTGAAGATGCTGCTGCTGCCTGGAGATGGGTGGACACTGTGGAGAGACGAGCTGCGGCTGTTGAAGTTGTTGAGGAGGAGATGATGCGGCCAATTGGAAGCGATGAAGATGCGCGTCCGAAGCCTGGCATCGAGGTCTGTTCCTTCTTTCTGTTAAGCTGAGTGGTGGTGTCGTGGTGAGCAAGGTGGAAGTCGTCCTCCAATGAAGTCAGCAAGAATGCGAGTGAGCGTCATTTCAGACGTCTTGTCGGGCCGATAAGATAACATTCAGATTGTCGGCTACTTCAACAACAACCGACAGCCGGACGCTCATCCTCTCCACCACCACCTTCGCAACACAGAGAGACACGATGAGCAAGACAGACATCGACTTCGCACGCACACTCGGTCACGCTTCAGAGGATCAGCCCGTGGCATGGAGAAAGCGCGACCTGCTCCTGTACGCGGTCGGCATCGGCGCAGGTCCCGACGACCTCTCCTACGTCTACGAGGGCAACCCCAACTGGCGGCCCTTCCCCACCTACCCGCTCGTCCTTCCCCTCAGGGGGACGATGACGACGTCAATGTCTTCGCAGAACGCATCTCAGGACGAGCAAAACTCCCCGGTTTCCCCTCCCTCAACCCAAACACCATCGTGCATGGCGAGCAGACGCTGCAGATCCTCAAGCCCATCCCAGCCGTCTCTGGCAAGGGATGGAAGCTCAAGAAGCGCATCTCCGCCGTGCATGACAAGGGTAAAGCCCTCATTCTAGAAACGGAGGTCACCCTCGTCTCGCCGGAGGGCGAGCCTTATGCGGTCATGGTCGGTAGCACCTTCTACCGCGGCGGTGGGCAAGGGACTGGATTTAGCAAGAGCATCCCGTCGTCCAACACCAAGCCTGCCGATTCGCCGCCCAAGATCGACACCTCAGGCAAGACGGCCCCAGACTTTCAGCTGAAGGAGCCTGTCATTCCTGCACAGGCGGCGCTGTATCGTCTCAGCGGAGAGTGAGTTTCCTTCCTGTTTGAACAGACAGAATGCCTTTGCCGACATATCTGACACTGCCTTGCTGCCTCCACATCTCACAGTTATAATCCTCTCCAGTACGTAGCTTACTTGCGTCTTAACATTCAGAGAATTAACCGCGCTAACTCTCTCACCCTTTCTCTGAACAGCATCGATCCCGTCATCGGACAAAAGGGAGGCCTCAACGGCGTCATCCTCCACGGCCTCTGCTCATACGCCTTCGCAACACGCGCCGTCCTCCGCGCCTTCGACCCATACGACGGCCAGCCCGGCAAGGAATCGGGTGTTCAGCTCGAGTACATCTCCGCCCGCTTCACTTCGCCCGTCCGACTGGGCGATACCTTGCTGACTCGCGTCTGGAAGGATCCCCAGGGACAAGGACAAGGATGGTGCGCATTCGAACAAGTCATCATCAAGGCAGACGGCAGCCAAGGTCCTGCCAGTCTCCGCGGTATCGCCAAGGTCAAAGCACCCTCGTCCCAAGCGAAATCCAAGCTCTGAGAGAAAGCTGTTCAAACTGTATCCATAGTACCTCAACGCCGCACTGGCTCGTGTAAAGCAAAGAAAAAAGTGTTTCTATTGTATCTTTTTTCGCAGTTGCTAGAGGGCCCCGAGCATGATGGGGCCGCCCCGTTCTTCTATGTGTGCACTAACAAGGATATCAGGAATCTTGATGACGGATTTTCGAGCAGAGTAGAGCGTATTGTACGTGTACGAGTATTGTTCGGCGCAGGAAAGCGAAAAGCGGAAGCAGCAGGCGTGCAGAGATTGTCCGGCGCTTGGCGGTTCGTCGGGCTTCATTCAGTCAGACTTTGCGTGACCGTTCCCATTCGCGTGGCCGTTCGCATGTCCATTGGTTGCAATTCTCCGTTTGGACGAGGAGGATGAGCGCGTCCTGGTCTTACTGCCTCCGCGCAGGTAGCTCTGTACGAAGAAATTGAGGAACAGGACCAGAAGGGGCTGGGTTTGGGGGGAAGAGGAAAGGGTCAGCAGAGGGAGTGAGGGACGCGCAGAACCCATCAGGAGTGAGCTCGAAGCATCCACTCACCAGCATATACGCCGTATTTACATGCAGCGCCAACGCTGCGCCCCGACTCTCGATGCACGAACATTCCTCCCCACCCTCGGCTCCCACAGCACATTGCAGCGCGCGATTTTGCGAAATGGACAGTGGTGATGGGTACGCGTCGCTCCATAGTGGGTCCAGCTGCTTGAGGAGCTTGGATTGGGAGGCCGTCTTGTAGACGAGACTTGGGTAGAGGGTCAGGAAGAGGGAGATGTTGGTGACGATTGTTCCTGTCGAGATGCGGCGGCGCGCGTGAAGGGTGGAGAATTGGTTAGCGCTTTTGACGTGGAGAACGAGAGGGAAGTCAAGGGCATACCTGATGCGATTTGGAGCATTTGCAGCGTCGTCAGACTTCTCTTGAGGGCGCGAGGGAAAGGCCATCGCATTGCCGCGAAGACATAGTCTGCATATGATCGACAAGGTGAGAACAATCAGCTTTCCGCATTTCCCTCAAAGCGCGTCGGACTCAGCTCGGGGATACATACACATATACATGAGCGTGTGTACGCCGCTGTTCCACGCGGTGAAGACCCATACGTTCTGGGACTGATACCGGTAGGCGATCCACATGCAGATGAGCGCGCCTGCGTGGTGGTAGGACTGGAGCTGTCCGATCTCCTTGCCCTTGAGGATGAGGATGAGGCTGTCGATCACCTCGTAGTACTTGGACAGGTAGAAGAAGTAGACGAAGCGCGCGAGATGCGGATAGTTCGTTGGTATCGAGCAGGCGGCCAACTTGAATCCTGGAGCGCAGAGGAAAGGGAACAGCAGCATCAGCTCGGCGTACACACGCGCAAACGCAATGAGGAAGACAACTCACCTTCCAACCCTGCCCCCAGCCAACCAGCATACAAGAATGTGATCGCAGCAGGCGCGACATTCACAAACGTCCATGCGCTATACACCGTCAATGCCGCGTTGTGCAGGATGATCGCCCCCCTCAGAATTTTACTATCCTTCGTCCAATCGCGAGCCCGCCCACCTTTCCCTCCACCTTCACCGCCGCCCCGAATGAAGTACACGTTCGCGAATTTGGCGAGCAGGTAATATCCCAGCGCAAAGCTGAGTGGTAGGAGCGGGTTGAGAGAGTTGAGCGGTGAGTTGTACCATGTCGAGCGCGGGTCGGAGGTCCATGTTGGGTAAGGAGGGTACGGGAAATTCCGGAGATCGTCCAGGTTGGACGCGGCGCGCTGGTCGAGCGGGTAGTGCGCCTTCCAGAGCAGATCTCGGAGGTTGGACAGCATTGCTTTCTCTCTCACCCGCACGCAACGCGCTCCACAGCAGGGACAAGAGAAGGAGAAGGGATGGATGGTGGGAAGAAGGAGAAGGGATGGATGGTGGGAACAGACAAAATGGCAAAGGGCAGGCGGGAGCTTGGATTTATGAATGCAGCTCCGCCGGAACAAGAGAGTTCCTCTGCGGGCGGCCTTTGATGCGAAGCTTTGCTCAGCATGTCAGCCAGAATCGGGCCACTTCATTTGAGAAGAAGAAGTGGGCACGGACTTACCGGCAGCGTGAAAGTAGTGTCGGGTGAAACCAAAGGGTCCACTTCGATTCACCCTTGCAGATCATCAATCGAACATCGAACCGCTCCCTCGGCAAAGAACTACGAAGTTCACACGGCCCCTTACTTGAGGTTCAGTTGTGCATTGATTCACATGTGTTGCATGGAGGTGTTTTACGTTGCGTACCGGACCTCCTCCTTCACTTCAAGCCCAACCTGATTTTGAACTCTCTCGCCGCGTCGCTCAACGAGTCGTCCAGCTTGTCCACCAAGTTCTCAACGAACATACCGACCAAGTGCGTGGTACCCTCCCTCTGGCTCGGCGTCGCACCCGCCGCCGCCCCGCTGATCACAGATAGGACCGATCCACCTTTGCTGATCCGCTCTCGACTTGTCTGGGCGACGTCTCCGATCCGTTTGGCAGCGGCCTGCAACGCCTCGGCGCTCTTCTTGAGCTGAGGCTCCGTTGAGTCAAGTAGACTCTTCAAAGCTGAGGCGACCTCGGACTTCTTGGCTTCGTTGGCGCGGTGTTGAGCCATCTTGACCATGTGAATTGCCTGGAAGACACCGAAATGAAGCGATCAGAACTTCCAAGTGCTTATCGATCTTGAGCATATGCCGCTTGCGTCGTGACTCACCTCAAGCACAAGTGCAGACGATTGGAGAGCGCGCCACGGTAGTCGCGCAGTACCAAGTGCCTCGACTCGCTCTGCAAGGTGCCAATCATTCAGCACAGCTCTTGCCGATTTCAGTATGGAACCGAACTTTACGCACCTGCGATGAATTTGTCTAAGGCCGTGTTCAAGTGCTCTGCAGCTGCCTTGCCGGACTCAAAGTCATGCAGTGCCAAAGCGAAAACGACCAGCGGTTTGCTCTCCTACTCAAAGCACATATAGGTCAGCTCCAGTACCTAGTGAGCAGTCAGGAACGATTGAGAACGCACTCCTTGATAGTCCCGCAGAGCCTCCAGTTCGCGGTCGTGCAGTATTACACGCTGGCAACAGCCAATGCGCCAGCATCAGCAAGGATGTCCGCCTCCTGTTGATGCAACGGCAGGCAGATTAGCGAACGTGAGCTGACTCGCTTCTGAGCAAGCGCTAGGAAAGGCGTACCCACACTCACCGAAGTCATAGAACCTAGTAAAGTATGTTCGTCAGGTCGGAAGTGAGGCTGAGAAGCATGGGAGGCTGGTAGCACCGTGAAGTCACGTTGGTCGCACAGTGGTCCCTCTATCGTAAGCATGCACAGAAGTTCAGGATTCAGCTGAGTCTCGATTTTGATCAAAGCCATTCTGAGAGGTGCTCACCCCGCAAGGTTTCCAAAACCGCTTCTACATTACTTTTGACCGACACGAGTGCGTTGGCCACGCTTTGCTGTGCCTGTGCATCTTGGCCGGTCAGCGAGAGTTTCGCCTGCTCGAGTCTGTAGATCTGTCTCGACAGAGATCGATCGACTCGATGTCCGAAGTCTACCACTTCTTCAATCTGCGACATGAAAGTGGTTCAGCATGGGAGGACCTTTGCAGTGAAGGCTTATGGGAGAGCCTAAGTCTTACCTTGGAAAATGTGCCGTTCTGGAAAGCGACCCCGATCATCTCGTTGGTCTATTGTGATGAAAGCATCAGCAATCTGGCATGTCTGATAGTCGCTCAGCAAGAAGACCTACATCTTTCTCATTGCTCGTATACACCGTTCGAGCCTGTCGAAGTCGTTCCGACACTTCAGCCGCATCCACTCCTCCAATGTGACCGAAGAGCGACGCTCGATCCAGTAATAAGTGACCGAGGGTATCATGCTGGATGAAGGCAGCCTTCAGATAGTCCCAGTGATCAGTCGCCTTGTTAAAGAGGCCTGTGATTCCATCGCATGCAGGTCAGCAAGAGTAGCATCTCGAGTGAGAAGTCTGATGTAGCGTAGGACATACCAAGCTGGAGAAGAAGCTTGACGAGGAAGACGCGCAATCTATAGCCCTTCTTGCTGCGTTGACAGGTATATAGCAAGAACGCGGCAGACTCGATGACATTGGCCAGATCTGCAAGTCGTATTGGGAGGCGTCAGAGGATCGAGAAGCAAGGAAAGGTGTGATCTGCTTCAGCTCACCTTCTTGTGATGACTCGCTCAGCAATCTCTGGGCTGTCATCATTCCGAGCTCATCTGCTGGTTGGCCCTCCGTATCAGGAAGGTCAGCGCCTGGAGAGGCACTTTTGGTGTCAGTTGTTCACCTTCAAATCAGAAACACTTCAGGGTCTTCCCTATTTCTCACCAACTGGAAGTCCTGCCATATATCTTTGAGCGATGTCTTCGGCGGAGAAGCTTGGTGTTGCCTGTGTTTTAGCCTCGATGGCTTGAAGGAGGCGAATCGAGGTGATCTGTCTGGCCAACTCTTCTGCAGTGCTATCCCGGTCTTCTGAGACCTTGAATTGATCCACGAATGTTGTGCGAAGAGTTTCCAGCTCCGAGGATGATAGGAGTCCGAGAAGATATGGCATGACATCGCCGGCACCGCACGTCTTGTTCCCAAATGCGTCCAAATGGGCCTCGATAGCAGTCCGGACGATGCCCTGGGTCTCGATCGGCAAGCTCTTGTCGGCTGAAAGGAGTTTCTGCTGCGCGAATGTCTCGAGGTACGCCAAGGATCCTACTCGCGTAAAGCCGTCGTAGTTCAGACGTTCTTGAAGAAGTTGTCGAGCTTCTTTGAGCGAAGGAAACCCGGCGAGCGCTCCGGCTGCTTCATCCAGCTTGGCGGAGGATTGGCATAGTGCGTAAACATAAGACCAGTCCTTTTCACTGTGAGTCAGATAGAAAGTTTAGCAAGATATTGAGGTTCAAACACAGAGAAGAAGCCCTCACTCACCCTGTGTTCAGCTTGGATTTTGCCTCGTCCCTTATTTGAGACCATGCGCCGACAGTCGTCCACAGTTCCCTTCTCAGCAACTCCAGTGCCAAACTACGCTTGCAAAGCTGAGTCCCGATCTCGCTGGTAGGAGATAGGATTTCCAGGGCCTCTTTGTCCTTGCCGGCCTTGTGTAAGATGGTCAGGTACAGATGGGCCAGTTCATCCGATTTGCCTGTGAGAGGCTTAGTCTTGAGCTGTTGTGAGATCATACGTTCGCATAGCGGAAGCGCGAGAGCTGCCCCTTGCGCGCGAGGCTGTCGCGATGCCTGCGCATGAACGGAGAAAAGAACGCTCAGCAGTGACGAGACAGAAGCAGCCCCTGCCTCTTAGGACATACCAGAAGTTCATATGCCTGAATCGACCACCAGAAGTAGAGATCCTTCTTGAACGCCTTGTGCATGCGTTGCGCAGTCTGTTGAAATGGTGGTAAAGGAAGCATGGTCAAAATCTATGTGAACTGACAGGCTTTCGCTCCCTTCGGACTCACTTGCTGAGCTCTTTGATAGAGCTTTGCCTTGATGAGCGCGCTGAAGCATTGATCTGCCACTTGCTCGTCGTCGGGGTACGCTTTACTGGTCGCTTCGAGGGCATTGATCTGATCCAAGTCTGCACAACTCCAAGCTTACTTTCAGCCTCGAGCATTCATATTCTTCGCATGTACACCAGTTGAAGACATCTATTTTTTACTCACCTCGACCCAGAGAGGACAGCGCATGACTCAGAGGTGACACAACCACAGGCGAGAAGACCTGTTTGAGACCGAGGAGATGATCGCATACTGTACCAGCTTCTCTCTTCTTGTGAAGCTGAGCCAAGGCGAGGGCCTTGAAAGCAGCAGCGAGATGGAGCGAGGGTTGTTTCTTGAGGAGCTTGTCTGCTTCGGTGACGGCGCGCGAGAGATTCCCAACCTCGAATGCGCGGTAGATGTTGGCGCACTGCCGCTCGCTGATGATGTCGAGATGGTTCATCCTTTCCTTCCTTCTCACTTTCTGACGATGAGCGCGTCGATGTCGTCCATTTCTTCCAGCTCGCTACCAAAGTTGAGCTCGAGCTCATCCTCGTTTCCTTGCCGCGAATTTATGGAACGCCGTTTGTGCCAGGCTTGTTTTCACGACACTCACGTCACGACTTTCGATTCTCACCTCACGACTTATGACTCACGACCGGCGACGACTTCAGATACCTAGCAGAAAAACACCAGCGCTCACAATCTCTGCTCTATCTGCTAGCATTGCTGCTCGTGGTGCATCCTGCGTATGCACAAGCCTCTACATTGATGCAAAAACGAGTTGACACTTTGCCTTTGTTCGTCGGACTTGGAAAGCAGAATCCTGATAAACATCCATTCAATCTCAGCCGAAGTGCTGACCTTCTCGTCTCCCTTTTCTTTGCTGCTCATCCATAGCCTGTCTTTGCCCTCCCAACCTCCCCTCTCCCGTAGCAGCTGCAGATACCCACTAATACCAAGTACCAACCCAACCAACGCGCGTGCCTACGTAGTCCCGCACTCCCGCTGCCCGCACTGCACCAGTCCCGCCTCGCGAGCAGCTGGCCTACCGCCTATCGATCACGTCTGCCAACAGCACACCGGCACACGGCAGCTGCTCTTAAATATTGATGAGCGCAAACGGGCAGCGTGAGTACTCTGCCTCTACAGCCCCTGCATTCCGTCTGTCAAAGAGAGATCCTTACTTTTTTCACTTCTTTTCTTTGTCTGAACGTCGATTACAGCCTCATCACACCCGTCTACCCCCTTGCTGAGTGCTGTGCTCGCAGCAGAGTTGCAGGCACTTGAGCAGCGGATCTTTGGCTTTCTCGAGGAGCCGCGTTCGATTGCAAATGAAGTACCGGTACATCTGCTTTGCATACAAGAAGCAATCTATCACATACAAGGATTCTCGGATGTGATTTCCCCTCAAGAGTCCGACAGCGCCCTACGTCGCATGGTGGACCTTCGCACTCGGATCGAGCTCCATCAGCAAGACATGCTCCGTCCGCCGTCATCTCAAAATTGGATTCAAGGCGAGCGCGGCGCTTGGACGCTTTCCGTCGACTATGACCTTCTTCTGGAGCTCACTGAAATGCGATTCACAGACAAAGAAATCGGATTGCTCTTGGGCTGCTCGAGGAGGACGATTGCGCGCAGGCGAGCAGAGCATGGGATTTCTAAAAGAGAGCAGGAAAGTCTCACCCATGAGCAAATCTGCGAGGTTAGTGCTGGTGTTGAATTGCTTCGGAAGCAGTGGATGATGGCTCACTATTTTCGTTTCCTTTAACAGATTGTGCGTGATGTTCGGGTCAGAGGAACAGGCAAAGAGGGCGAAAGGGCCGTATCGGGAGCAGTCCGGGCGGCTCATATCCGAATCAGTCGTGCGCGCTTGCGTCTCGCGGTCCAGGAGACCGATCCTTTCCGACACTTGGCCATGTACCGCCAGCCTGTGTTACGCCGGGTGTACAACGTTCCATTCGTCAATTCCTTGTGGCATATCGACGGACACCACAAACTCATCCGGTGGAGAATCGTCATTCACGCTGCAATCGATGGTAAGAGCCGGGTCGTGACTTTCGTCAAGGCAAATTCAGACAATCAGGCGCGGACAGTAGGTCGAAATTTTTTGGACGCGACAACGCAGTGGGGATGGCCAAGCCGGGTTAGGGCGGACCACGGCGGAGAAAATTTGGTTGTGAAGGATCTGATGGAGGATAAAAGAGGTGAGTATATTTAGTCCGCGCGCTGGCGGCTGGCCAAAGCGCATTCAGATTTCAGATCTGAAATGAAATCTGGTTTTTCACAGGGCATGGTCGAGGATCATTCATTCAGGGATCTTCAGTGCACAATCAGCGGATTGAACGTTTGTGGGTCGATCTTCAGCGATGGACAACTGGAAAGTACAAGGCCCTGTTCGAAAAAATGGAAGATGAACATTATCTCGATGTCAGTAATCCCGTCCACCTTTGGACCCTGCACTTCGTCTTCCTTCCCCAGCTCGACGAGGCACTCCAGCATTTTCAGCGCATGTGGAATTCACATCCCATGAGAACTCCAGGACTTATGAATAGGAGTCCAAAGCAGCTCTTTTATTTGGGTAAGGCCGTTCTCCCCATTTTTTTTTTTGCGCGATAACTGAGTGATTGACCAAAAAAAATCTATATGACTACATCAGGTGTTCTCGAGGCAAGAAACGCAGGCTGGGATATTCTGGACGGAGGGCCCGAATCTGTGGGAGATGTGCCGGATCTTGCTCAATACGGTGCGGAAGGCTCTGAAAATGAATGCGCACACAGGCGTAATGCGCCCGCAGCACCGCATATTCAGATTGCCGCACTGGCTGGAGAAGTGCCAGCCATACTTCTGGATGTGATCGTTCAAGAGGAGCTACGATGCCGCTTGGGGACAATCTGGCCGCCTCCTGAAGATATGGGTTTGGCGACTTATCGTCATGCCCTGGTGCTGGTTGGCACTCTGCTTCAGTCCGTTGGTCTCTAGAGAAGCCTCAACCCTCAAGGGCCTTTCTTCCAAAATCTTTCTTTATCTTTACTTGATACTTATCTCTTGTCTCGATCCTGGGCTCTCGTCGTCTCTGGAGGATCAGTAAAAACGGGACAGCCGCATGTGGTGATTTGTGAGGCCAGGTTAACTGAGCCAGTGCCCAGTGGACTTGGAGTTTGGACAGAAATTCAACAGCCAATCATCAGGGATACACTAAGGTCTCGCACACCCTGCGCGGGGTCTGCGCGACACCCTCTCGCGCACACACTGCGCGAGGTCTGCGATGTGCACAATCGCGCAGACCTCGTGCAGATCTCGCAAGCACCGAGCACGCAGACCTAGCGCGCTCACGTGACATGTTCAGTGGTGACACGCAACCCCTTACCCCGCACGCAGCAGACGCGCGGGCCTCTCAGTGTTCTGCTCTCATCCACTCACCAGTCATCATCATGGCTCGCACACATGCATCTCACACACAACGTGCAGCTGTCTCCCACATTCTTACGGGTAGCAATACGTTGAAACGACGTTTTCTGTCTTCAGAGATGCGTGTCAGTTGAGTCGGAAAGGAACTATGTAATTTTTGGTGGTGTGTTCTGATCGAGTACAGACTACGAGACGCTTGAGAAAGAGTCTGTCAATTAGAGAAACTAGACGAGCTTGAAAAGTCTCTTCTTCGGCTCTATCGGTGGAGCTCGCACAGGTCAGCGCTAGGTAAGACGTGAGCGCGAGAGGTTACATCGCGCAGACTCATTGCGCGAGGAACAGTGCGAGGTTGTCTCGCGCAGGGGGGATCTGCGCTAGTCTTTGCGCTATATGGTCTCGCACAGGGGGTCTCTGTGCGAGGTCAGCGCGACCTCATGTCGCGCACCCATGCGGAGACGATGCGCGATATGCCCCCGCATCCCTGATGAATCCTTCGGCCGAGTGCCTAAAATTTAAAATGTTTCCAAAAATTCGTCGTGTACAATTTTCATTTCTGGTCACGTGGTTTTTCGAAATGCCTTCAGTACTAAAATGTGGCCCAAAAACTCGTGGTCTGCGTTTTCCCTTGATGATCACAATTCACACCTTTTGCAGATTATACTGTTGAAGGCTGAAGCTGAAAAGGTTAGTAAATTTTAATTTTCTGTTTCTGCGATTTGCGCAAGGCTGCAAACTGAATTTTTCCTGGCTGGGAGCTGACTTAAAAAAACGCACTTAGAAAATTGACATTTACAATTATCGATGGATCTTCGGAAATTGGACTGATTGGACGATAAAAAATTATGTTCTTGTTTCAACTATCCGGCGGGGCAGATACACATCATACGAGGTCTAAGCAAAAATTTACCAGCAGGTGATTTAAATTCTCTTCTTTTTTTCCAGCTACAATTTATTAATTTACAAAACAGCACAAATTTTCTTCTCCTTTTTTATTTCATTTTTATTTTTTTATTTTTTGGTCACAAGATTCCTATAGGCAGCAAGTCTTCAACTGCAGCGTCAAAAACAGATCAGGAAATATTGAATCATTCAACGAATGTTGGGAGTTGGGACCAACGGGAAAATTAAATTTCAATTAAACGAGTAAAACAGAAATTTAAAAATTGGAAAAACAGAGGTCACGAAAACGTTGGGAAAGACAATTAGGGAAAAAATATTAGGGGCAGAAAATCTTCAGGAAATGAAAAAATGAGAGAAGGAAAGGTAGCTAAGGAAAAAGAGCAAGTTCAGTCCTCGTCCTCGAGAACAGAAAAAATTGAAGCGGTAGACTTGGAACGAGATCGAGTCACTCGTCCAGATGTGGCAGATGCAGAAATCGGAGAGCGCGCCCTCTTCTTGCCTTCTTTTCGTGACATTGTCTCCGCCGCGGGAGGAAGGGGAGCGGATGGAGAGACTGCTCGCTTCTTCCCCTCTTTACGTGACATCGTCTTCGTCGCAGGAGGGGGCGTGCGATTGGGAAGTTGAAGACGGGAGGGCCCTGCGCGCGCAGAATCGTCGCGGGAGGACGGTGAGACGGATGTCGCGTCTTTGGAGCCTTTGAGGTACTTCATCCAGGTAGATCTCCACGGGCGCCCGGCCCTTTTGCAATCCTCGCAGGCCCAAGGTCCCTCGGGCACGACCCACACCTCTGCGCAGCCGATGTGGAACTTTAAAGTCAAAAACGTTGATGGGTTGTTAGCAAGCAGCATCTGTCTGGGCTGGATGTTTACCAATTTACCATACACTAGATACTAACCCATGCCTCCGTTCTATGAGCCTCGCATTGTATCATCTAAAGGAATCAAAAATATTTCAGCAAGGATGTGAAAGGAGAGCAGAGACTGAAAACTTACGCTTTCCTTGGAACTAAGATCTCCGCAGAAACAAAGTTCCACCACCGAAGCGTAGGGGCCATCCTCTTGGGCTAGGTGCCTGGCTTGTCGCTCATCTCGTACATGCAAGGCCTTTCTGATCTCAGGCATGGCACTGGGATGAACTCCCTTTAAATTGTCAGGCCAGCTCTCATCCTGTGATGAAAAGAAAGAAAGGTTCAGCTGGCAGCAGACACGCCAATCGAAGCAATCCACGTGCTGACGCCTGAAAATGAGAGAACTTACATCGACATCATATTCGATCTGGCCGAGCTCCTCGCCCAAGCACATCGGAATGACGTCGAAGTCCTAAGAACGACATGGGAAATATTCGGGAGGCAATAGAAATAACATGAGTATTTGACCTCTAACACTCGGTCTGATACTCTGATTCAAAGTACTCACAGAGCGGGGGCATACAGAATCATGAGCAGTCAACTGTGCGGCTGGAAGGGTGATCAGGCAACGAGGGCAGCGGCCGGGACGATCGAGGTCTTCGTGACCGGTGCTGGAGGGAGATTCTCCGCCGATGTCGTTATTCACGGTCACAGGCTCAGTGGAGCTGCCGAAGAAGAGCGCGTGGAAATCCTGGTCATGCTCATGGTGAGCTGGAACCAGGATGCAGCGAGAGGTAGCGAACCAGTCTTCGAACACCTCCGCATCAACCTCGTCGGTGGCCACCGGCAGAGGTTGAAGGCGATGGCTGTACGGGCTAATGTACGCGAAACTGTGGGAGTCATCAATCATCATCATGTTCAGCAATCAACTGAATCGAGCACGGCATCATTTCTTTTGGTTCACACTGACTCTACTCCATGACGAGCAAGGTCGATGTTCTGTTTACGAAACTTGTCCATGATGACGTTCAAGATTGAGGCAGCCGTGCCGGGCGAGCTGGGAATCTTCACGCGAACGAGAAGCCTGCGGCCGTTGATGAGGCCCTCCAGCTCTGGCTGCCTCAGTAGAATGCGCTGATCGAAGAGGCGCTCGGGAATGTATATGATCTGATCAGATTATCAGAAAAGAGCGAGTCAGCACTTGGCAACTTGTTTAGAACACATGTGACCAGACAGTCCTTTCCATCCGTAACCGCACTCACTTCATTATGGAGAAGCTTCAGACACGGCATACTTACTGAACCCTTCTTTGGACGATCCCCGGAGAGCAGACGCTGTTGGTGGACGAGGTTGGATGAGGCGGGGAAGGGATTGTTCTTGCTACCACTGCTGCTCCCGGCCTGAGGTTGAGGTTGAGGTTGAAGTTGAGGTTGGTGCGCTAGAGCACTGAGCTGGAGTGGGACGGCCGCTTTGTCTTGGCCCCACACCGTGCCTATGTGAGCTCGCACTGGGTCGGCAGTCGTCGGCTGACGGGACGAGGCTATGTCGGTACGTTGATGAGGCTGAGAGGGGATCGTGTGGACGGAAGAGGGAACGGAAGAGGGACCAAACGCGGGGACGAACGTGGAGACGGAAGAGGGGGTGAACGAGGGGACGGAAGAGGGCGTAGGAGCTCGATGCGCTTCTTGACCATTCTGGGCTTGTCCAAAAGCAAGTAGCATGTATTGCCCAAGCTGGGTCTGTAGACGAAACAGGAATAAAAGAGGTTAGCAAAGCCGTAATGCGATTGCTCGATTGCTGAGCATTGAAGTCGACCCGCTACTCACCAGCAGTGTCTGATCCATGAACGGAAGAGCCGGGCTCGAGCCGCTCTGTTGTTCGGAATTCATGTCCAGAGACTTGTACGGAGAAGATCTGATTTAGTTAAGAGAGGGAACGAGGTGAAAGAAGGAGAGGGTAAAGAGGCTGGAGTGAGAGAGAGAGAGAGAGAGAGAGAGAGAGAGAGAGAAGGAGTTAGGAGAGGGAAAAGGAAGAGGGAAAAAAGGGCGTGAGATAGGGGAGAACGAGAGAAAAAGAATCAGCGGAGAACACGCCTATTTAACGCTTTGAAGGTTCTTTCACTGCTTGCTTCTGCCCACTGGAGCACTGCATAGCTTGCTCCGAGTCTCTTGTGTGTTTGCCCTTTCCGAACTGTCTTGCATCATGCATGTGCTGCCACTTAAAGTCAGATTGGAAACGGGAATCGCGCGCGACGTGACGTGTTTCGTGTCTGGGGATATAGTCTGATGTCCCGTATTCGGGTCCCTGGCACGTGACGAAGAGATGCCGATATGGCTCCAGAAGACCAGAAGGAAGAACCGCAACTGGGAAGACGTGTACACGCCTGGGGATCAATGCCAGACGTGTATTCAGTGGGCTTGCTCGGGGAGGGAAAAGGTCTGCCCGAACGCGGAACGAGCGAGCACTGACCAAGAAGTGAAGACAAAAAGATTAAGTGAGAGTGAGCTGCCTGCCAAGACCAAAAGAAAACGAAAGAACTCACAGCGGGGGAGAGAAAGAGAGAGACCTCGCCGTGAGAGAGAGAGAGAGACGGTACGGTCCAGCCCTGACGGAACGAGGGGGGCCAGAGCAGACGAAGAGAGCTACGAGCAACGCGAGCGGAAGGGACCGACTGACGCACGGGGGACCAAACGGAAACGACGGCGTGGTCGAGGGAGGGGCGGCCAGCGACGGGCAGATCACAGGCGCAGGGGGGGTACCGGCCGGCGACCAACGACAGGGAGACCGACGGAGAGAGAAGAGCAACGGCAGCGCACGCAACGAACACGAGGAGCAGCCAACAACGTCCCGGCAGCGGCGGCGCAAGCAAAACAACGGCGGACTGTGGAGGAAGGGAAGGGACCACTGACCAGGGTTGAAGACGAGAGAGGAGAGGAAATGAAGAAGATAAAAGGGGTGAGATTGGATGTGCACGAGACAAAAGTAGCACTAAGTGTGTTACTCACTTAGGAAGGAACCCTTTGAATCGAGGACGTTGCTCATATCTCATAGTCCTGACTTGATGTGATTCGTGGTTGAGAGGTGAATGATGTCGTGAGACGTGAAGCGTAAAATCGCGAGCCTTTTGTCGTGAAAAACAAGCCTGGCACAAACGGCGTTCCATATTATGGAACGCCGTTTGTGCCAGGCTTGTTTTCACGACACTCACGTCACGACTTTCGATTCTCACCTCACGACTTATGACTCACGACCGGCGACGACTTCAGATACCTAGCAGAAAAACACCAGCGCTCACAATCTCTGCTCTATCTGCTAGCATTGCTGCTCGTGGTGCATCCTGCGTATGCACAAGCCTCTACATTGATGCAAAAACGAGTTGACACTTTGCCTTTGTTCGTCGGACTTGGAAAGCAGAATCCTGATAAACATCCATTCAATCTCAGCCGAAGTGCTGACCTTCTCGTCTCCCTTTTCTTTGCTGCTCATCCATAGCCTGTCTTTGCCCTCCCAACCTCCCCTCTCCCGTAGCAGCTGCAGATACCCACTAATACCAAGTACCAACCCAACCAACGCGCGTGCCTACGTAGTCCCGCACTCCCGCTGCCCGCACTGCACCAGTCCCGCCTCGCGAGCAGCTGGCCTACCGCCTATCGATCACGTCTGCCAACAGCACACCGGCACACGGCAGCTGCTCTTAAATATTGATGAGCGCAAACGGGCAGCGTGAGTACTCTGCCTCTACAGCCCCTGCATTCCGTCTGTCAAAGAGAGATCCTTACTTTTTTCACTTCTTTTCTTTGTCTGAACGTCGATTACAGCCTCATCACACCCGTCTACCCCCTTGCTGAGTGCTGTGCTCGCAGCAGAGTTGCAGGCACTTGAGCAGCGGATCTTTGGCTTTCTCGAGGAGCCGCGTTCGATTGCAAATGAAGTACCGGTACATCTGCTTTGCATACAAGAAGCAATCTATCACATACAAGGATTCTCGGATGTGATTTCCCCTCAAGAGTCCGACAGCGCCCTACGTCGCATGGTGGACCTTCGCACTCGGATCGAGCTCCATCAGCAAGACATGCTCCGTCCGCCGTCATCTCAAAATTGGATTCAAGGCGAGCGCGGCGCTTGGACGCTTTCCGTCGACTATGACCTTCTTCTGGAGCTCACTGAAATGCGATTCACAGACAAAGAAATCGGATTGCTCTTGGGCTGCTCGAGGAGGACGATTGCGCGCAGGCGAGCAGAGCATGGGATTTCTAAAAGAGAGCAGGAAAGTCTCACCCATGAGCAAATCTGCGAGGTTAGTGCTGGTGTTGAATTGCTTCGGAAGCAGTGGATGATGGCTCACTATTTTCGTTTCCTTTAACAGATTGTGCGTGATGTTCGGGTCAGAGGAACAGGCAAAGAGGGCGAAAGGGCCGTATCGGGAGCAGTCCGGGCGGCTCATATCCGAATCAGTCGTGCGCGCTTGCGTCTCGCGGTCCAGGAGACCGATCCTTTCCGACACTTGGCCATGTACCGCCAGCCTGTGTTACGCCGGGTGTACAACGTTCCATTCGTCAATTCCTTGTGGCATATCGACGGACACCACAAACTCATCCGGTGGAGAATCGTCATTCACGCTGCAATCGATGGTAAGAGCCGGGTCGTGACTTTCGTCAAGGCAAATTCAGACAATCAGGCGCGGACAGTAGGTCGAAATTTTTTGGACGCGACAACGCAGTGGGGATGGCCAAGCCGGGTTAGGGCGGACCACGGCGGAGAAAATTTGGTTGTGAAGGATCTGATGGAGGATAAAAGAGGTGAGTATATTTAGTCCGCGCGCTGGCGGCTGGCCAAAGCGCATTCAGATTTCAGATCTGAAATGAAATCTGGTTTTTCACAGGGCA